>JAQQSW010000145.1:0-41174 GCA_028646575.1 Pseudocheirus occidentalis
TTACAGTGTGATCAATGTTCTGGGCGGGGGGGTAGGGACAAAAAGGGGAGAAAATTTGTAACTCAAAACCGTGTGGAAATGAATGATGTAACCAAGAAAATAAATTAAAATTTAAAAAAAAAAAAAGCATCAACAACTAACCAGATTAGGAAAGGCTTCCCATAGAAAATGACACAAGATCATAACCTTGAAGGAAGATAGAGATTTTAAGGGACAGAACTGAGGATGTACCGTAGGCCATTCATAGGATCCAGTCGATACAAAGATCTAGAAGTAGGAGGATGACAAATTTGAGGAACAATGAGGAAGTTAGAATGCAGAGTGAAAGAACAGGAGAGACAGGCAAAATTAGGTTGGAGATAAATTATAAAGAGCTTTAAATACTATGCTGAGACGTTTGTATTTTCTCTTATACATAACTGGGAGCCACTGAATTTTCTCGAACCAGGAATAGCATGGTTAGCATGGTCAAACTTATGTTTTAAGGAAATAATGTTGGCAGGTAAGGAGGATGGATTAAAGACGGAAAAGAATGGAAGCCTTGAAGTCCAATTATGAGCTTTTAGACCTTCATCAACAATCTTGTCATTGGTTGATATGTTTTTGGAACTCTTTTTTATGTTATTATCCTCGGAGTTTATGAGTCACATAAAAATACTAGGTTTATTGCTTTATAGTCAAATCTCATTTTGATGCCCAAAAAAGTAATAATCTACTTGATCAACAACTTTTTTCCCACAAGACTTTGCTCCAAATTACTTTTATCTATGTCCAAAAGTCAAATCCATTCTCAAAGCATTTTTGGAACTCCTCTTTTGTAACTGCCTTCAGTGACAGTTTGCCAGTCACCAAAGAAAATTAGTCTTATTACTTTTCACTCTCAAGTGATTTTGTTTTCTTATTTTCCTTCTTTTTGGTTAAGGTTTTTGGCCATGTTTTTGGCCATTACTGCCATTGATAACATTACAAGAACTGAAGACTCCTTCCTTTTCATTCTTGGCTTTTAGGATTAAGTCATTGTAAAGGACCAAGTATCATCAGAAAGATGTGTACTACCACATTCTAAGAAAGACATTAATTAGTAAGCTAGAGAGCATCCAGAGAATGATGAGCAGCATAATTAATAGCAATAATAGAAATGATGACGATGATGATGATGATGATAGTAATGGTGGTGGTGGTGATGGTAGTAATGGTAATAGTTGGAATTTATAGGGTTTTAAGGTCTGCAGAGTGCCATACATATGTTATCTCAATTGATTCTCACAAGAACCCTATGAGACAGGCAATATTAATATCATGAAGGACCTCAAGTTCATGTCATATAAGGATAGAACAAAACTTCCAGATTACTTTTATATGATGCGCAGATTAATCTCAGTATATATCATTTTCCTTCAATGGCATCAATCAACAAGCATTTATTGAGTATGTGCTATATTCCACAGAATGCAAATTCCTTAGGGTAGGAAGTGTTTCTTTTTGGGAGAATGAGGGTGGAGGGGTTTTATATCCCCAGTGCTTATCACAGTGCCTAGAACATAGCATATACCTAATAAATATTTGTTGATTCAAACTGTGTTGAATGGAAAGAACCAGGAATGTTCAGCCTGGAAAAGAAAAGATCCAAGAATACAGGATCATAGAGTTAGATCTGGAAGAGACCCCGGAGACTCTTTTCTAGACCAATCCCCTTCCTTCAGAGATAAGGAAACTGAAACTTAAAGGGACTAAGAGACTTGACCAGGTTCAGGAGTAGTAAGGAACAGAAACAAAAATTTTCTTCAAATATTTCAAGGGTCATTATGTGAAGAAGGATTATATTTGCTCTGCTTAGCCTCAGAAGGTAGTATACTGTCCATAGTCAGGTCACTTCACCCTGTCAGTTTCCTCATCTTTAAATGAGGGAATTGGACATGATCCCAAGGTCACTTTTAGTCAGGGGTGTGATGGAATCAGCTCTTGTGAGAGTTAATTGTTGGAATTTCAGAGTGAACATAAACATCTTGGAAACAGGCAATTGCTATAAATATAGCCTTGATTTATTGTTTTGTTGACTCAAGACTTAGGAAAGTAATGGGAAAATGTTAATAATGCAAATTAAACTTAAAAGTATGCCATGTTCACATTTATTTTAGAACAGGTTACTAAACATTTACCAACACATACCTGCTTTCAGCTCTAAATCTCTAATACTATAAACTAAAAGCAACAAATGGAATCTTTAGAGAGGCAAAATATGTTTTAATGTAAGAGTGAATTCATAATGATTAGAATTATCTCAAAAATGAATGGGCCACCTCAAAATATAGAGGGTTCTCCCTCATGGGATAACTTCAAGCAAAGACTGGATGCCCATTTGTTGGCTATATTGAAGAGATTCTTTTGGTGGATAGGGGTTTGACCAGATGGTTGGAAGGTCTCTTCTAATTCTGAAATTTGATGAGTCTGTGAAGGACTCATTTCTTTATCAGTACATGGATGGCAGAATTTAGAATTATAGATTCTTAGTACTGGGAAAGGTCCTTAGAGGTCATTTACTCCAACCTCCCACCCAACACAGCAACCCAGGGCTAAGGAATTAATCATGTCCTCCTCTTGCTGGTTAACCCATTTCATGGTTAATTGTTTATTCATCACATGAAACTGAATAAGAACCATTTAATATGATTATCTTCTCCATTAAAGCTGTCATCATAATTAGAGCCCAGAGTGAACTGTTTGCCAGGAATCCCAGCTTCTGCCAAGAAAAACTTGGGTGTCATTTTAGAAAAATTCCTAGGTGGGGGAGGAAAAGATCAAGACCATCTGTGTAAGGATCCAAAGCTACATAATGATGAAGCACCAGCCCTTTCCTAGTTGCCTGCCAACCTCTGGACAGCCCTCCAGCTGGAGGTGCCAAGGACTTGGGTGTAAACCAGCTTTCAAGGTAATCCAAAGAGCACACCCCTTCCCAGGGGAAAAAGGCTTTTGGAGAACGATCCATTTAGGAAGAGAAAGAGACTGCAGCAAGGAAAAATTCGGCTGCCTAGAAGTTCTTCCAAATGATTTTGTTTGCTACCCTCCTGTTTCCAGGGCAACCACCTAAGCCAGGACAGAAGTACTGAGAGACATGAGGCTGTAATGGGCCCACCCACTACAATCCTCATTTTATCCCAAAAGCAGTAATCTACATCTACCAGAAGTTTCTCTCAGGGCAGGGAGGGGCTATTCATTGTTACCCTAAAACCCCCAAAACAGAAAACACTTGGTATATCCTGATGGAAATGTCACAGATTCAGGATATACTGCCCTAACACATTGAGGTGCTCTAGAAAAGGAACAAATAAGCAGGGTTTTGTACCCCACTTATAGGAGTAACTCATTATTATTATTATATCATTATTATATTATTATTATATTAATCTTTCTGGAAACAGTCAATGGAAATGAAAGAAATAGTTTGGATTTCTAAGACAACTTTTTTGAGTCCATCACTGAGATAAATAACATGTAATTAACAATTTTCTCAGGCAAAAGTCAAAGTACAAAGAAAGATAAAGGTATGCTTAGGGCACAGCTTAAATTCATGTCTGCAAAGACTGACACTTTTTAATTAGAAAAACACATGAATTTGGTTTGGCAATGCAATTTAGTGGGAAAAGCAGAGGACCTGGGTCTGAATCCTAGCTTTGCTCTGTGGCCTTGGGCTAATAATTTCCCCACTTTCAAAGTCAGTTTCTTCCTCTGTAAAATGAGGGGGTTGGACTAATGTTCTTTGAAGCTCTTTTTAGCTCTAAATCAAAGCTCCAACATGGAATTATCTAAATAAAATAGCAACAAATGAGAGTCCAAGAGATCCTCATTTATCCTTAATGGGATGTCTTAAACAACCTTCAAATGTTAAAAATATTCTAAAATGTTAAACAATTCTAACATATATCCTTTATGATCTGGTATGTTCTCCCAAAAAGGTTGCATTGGGAGAACATACCAGATCATACTTGAGTCCCAAGCCAACTGTCTGGTACTTAGGACCAGAGATAAATCCTGATTGTAATTACTAAATTGTGTGAACTTAGGTAAGTCACTTATTCTCTCTGGGCTTGTTTCCTTACTTGTAAAAGGAGGGACAGGGCTATTAGATGATCTCTCAGTTTCCTACCAGGTCTAAATCTATAATCTGTGGTCATTTATTTCAATAGCATTTTTGTTGATTTCTTGTTTGATTTCTAGACACAGAAAAATGACATCAGTGTAAGTATGACTAGAATAGAAAGGCCATAGTAGCTATTCCTCAAATGGAGGTATTATGTTTCCAAAGCATTTTAACATATATTATTTTATTTGATGCCCATAGCAACAGATGAGTGACTATTATTACCTCTATTTTGCAAACAAGGGAATAAACCATGGGAAAAAGGGTTGGGGAGCAGGAGGAGCTGGGGCTGAAGCATTGGGGGCCATAGGAAGGGAGTCATTTAATTGGTCCCCATTGCCTCTTTGTGGAGGGGCTCTAGCTTCAAGCATCTCATAATCTTTCCTGAGAACTGTGTTCCAAGAAAGTTCAACAAAGGCCATTAAGCAGGCAACTTCTATCCATCTTCCTTCTCTTCGACAGTATAATTCTAACTGCAAGAGGGTATTGTCTTTTAAAGTACCAAAAACAGGCCATGATTTGTGGTCCCCTAGGTGATACTGAGGCCAAACAGTGTTGCAAAAAAACACCAGCTTTTTCTTTTTAAGTTCTCTAGAGAAACTAACATTTTCCCAGTGTTGTAAAAGACAACCCAAAAGCAAACTTTGGGGAATTAAAAAGCATCAACCCAATACAGGAGTAGGGCCTGGAAGTCCTTTCCTCCATAAAGGAGGGTTTGGGAGTAAACCTTAAAAAATAAACAAAACAAAACAAGACAAAAAACCCACAAAAAAGTACCTGAAGTTTTCCCAGTTCCCTAGCACCAAGAGGATTGAAAGAATCTGGCTTATACTTCAGGGTGGGGTGTCTGTCCTTGTCCTCCATTCTTCAGAAGCTGTGTCCATGACCATGTCCTCCAATATAACCAAACTGGACCGAGAATCTGAGAGGACAGGCTGAATATGAGACAGCCTCCTAGCTGTCTGACCTAATAGGACCTGAGAGGTCAGGGCCCCAAAACACAAACACACACACACACACAACACACAACACCTCCAAGGTACTTGGAGAGTAAGAAGGGAATAGGGAAAGAGAAAGGCTTACACACCTTCCAGTCCCAGCTGGAGAAGAGCTTGAGATTAGCACTGTTTCCTGGTCAGGGAACCATAAAAATGATGAAGTTATCATTAAATGATGAGGTATAGGGTTAGGGGTACACGAGACCCCAAAATACCAACATGCTGGGTCCTGCCAAATGAATTCGACTCAAGTCTTCTCTCAGCCAAAGAAAAACAAAGTATATTAAAAGCTCACCATAATGGGTAGACTGTTAAGGAGTCTTGGTATCTGTGATTCTTGCATTGGGCAAGAGGGCCAGAATCATTTGACACAGAGTAAGCCTGTGCTAGAATTCATTCTCTGGCCTTTCCTCCTTTCGTGAAAGCAAGATGGGGTCTCATATACAGAAAGGATGTGGGAGGAATCTAGGGGTGGTCTAGAGGAGGAGTTTGGGGAGGGTCTTTAAGAGGAGTCAGATGAAGTCAGACTCCAGTAATGAGTGATTAAGAGTGGGAAGATGCTGGAGACTACCTGGAGACAACGCCAATGGTGGGCTAGGCCAGTTCAAGGGTGTAACAGATTTGGGTACAGATATTTCAGGAGGATCAAGGATGGGAAGTTGCTGGACAAAGGGAGGCTAAAGATTTGGGTAGCACCACAATGAAAGGCTTATAGCCTCAGCCAAATGCCTTAGTGGGAATATTCAAGGAGAGCTCAAGGGGGTTCCCAGAGCCTGTAACTCGTCAGTCTTAGGGAGGCTTACTGACTTTGGTTTTTGTTTTTATTTTTGAGATGAGCTTCTTATTTAATGTTACAAAACAGACCAAAGCCCATGTCATTATTGGACTCCTCGGATTCTTCTTTTTTTGCTTCCTCTTTCTTCTTCTCCTCAGCGGGGGCAGCTGTGCTAGCAGGAGCAGCCCCTCCGGCAAAGGTAGCACCACCAGCTGCTGGGGCAGGTCCGCCAACTCCTACATTGTGGATGAGACTTGCAATGTTTAACTTGAACAGGGCCTTGGCAAATAATCCAGGCCAGAATGGTTCAACATTTACACCTGCTGCTTTAGTGAGGGCATTGATTTTATCCTCCATGACCATAATCTCATTGTCATGAAGGATGAGGGCAGAGTAGATGCAGGCGAGCTCAGAGACGGCCATTTCAGAGAGGGATGAGAAGCTTGTTTGTAGTGGTGCTAGTCGCCGGCTAAAGTGAGGGTTCCTTTAGCTTCCGAAGAAGAACCAAGCACCTTACAGATAACTGAAGAGAAAGACGGCTTACTGACTTTGTTGTTGTTGAGTTTTTTTCAGTCATGTCTTACTCTTTGAAAACCCACTTGGGGTTTTCTTGGCAAAAATACTGGGAGCACTTTGGTATTTCCTTCTTCAGCTCATTTTACAGTTGAGGAAACAGAGACAAACATAGTTAAGTGACTTGTCCAGGATCACACAGTTAGTGAGTATCTGAAGCCAGATTTGAACTCAGGAAGATGAGCCTTCCTGACTCCAAGTCTGGTGCTCTATGCACTGCACCACCTAGCTGCCCTTAGTGACTTGCCCAAGGTTATATAACTAGTAAGTGACAATGACAGAATAGAACATAAGTCTTCTGAGTATTTTCCAAGACTTTTTTCTTGATGGGAAGGAAAAGAACTAACTGTTAAAGTAGGCAGCCATTTATAAGCTATGCTTTGAGGGATCTGGGGGAAAGAGTTTCTCACCAAAAATGTTTCTTTCAGCAACATATCTCCAATGCCTGGTGATCTATCACAAGAAATTTAATCTTGTTAAAATTTAAATTCGTCTAGTAGAGATAACCTAGTAGGCCATTATCAATCACTATCATACTAGTGTGAATTTGTCAGTCCAGTTATTTCAGTCTTTAAACTAGCTGAGAGTAGGGTTTGATGTAGCAAGATAGATCCACATGAGAACAACATAAAGGCATTGAGCAGTGGGGTAAGATGCTAAGAGAAGGTGAAGTAGTATAAAAAGAAAGTGGGTATTGCACCCAAAATAAACCTATTCTATGAGTTTACTGAGAGCTAATTCTGAAAACCTCAGTCACAGGTATGACATTTTAAAAGTTCAAGAGACATAATTTCTGGGTGATTTTGATCACTTTATTATTAAGGCCAGAATGCTTATTAATAAAAAGAATCATCATTTGGCCATCTCTCTTAGACCAAAGACCCCTCTTAGTGGTGGATTCACAGTTTATATGCCCTTGGAAGAGCAGATGATCCTCAGACTGGCAATCAACTCTGATTGCTTAATAATTAATGAGAGAATAAATATTATGATGAGAGATCAGGTTCTACTACAAAGAGGGGCTCACAATTTCCATATCAACCATCTAACAAAAGGGAGAATCAACACTTGCCAGACCTGTCTGAGCAAACACAATGAGCAGGAATGCACCCATCAGTCTAAACTTGGAATTTCTTTTACTGTCTTTGATTAGATCTCAGCCATCCTGGCTGGGTACCTATTGTAGAAAGATTTCCCACACTGGTTGATTTCTAGATGAGGAAGTAGAAAAGGGGAAAAACATTGGTCCTAATACAATAATTAGTTATTAATACTCAAGAGAAATAATCATTTCTCATGCAGGGAAAGATAGGTGGACTCTGACTCCAACTTGGGAAAGTGTAAGACTGGTGTCTATTTTCCCAAATACCTTCTCTTGTACACAGAGCTTTAAATCTAGAATATTGGAAGATGTAAATTTCCATGTTAAAACTTCTTAAATTTAAAAAAGACATAAATCATCAGAATTTCTATATATTGCCAATAAAATCCAACAGAAAGATATAAAAAGAAAAAATTCCATTTGAAATAACTAAAGACAAACCAAAGGAGAGAGTAAGAAAGATTGAAATCAAGAAAACTACTGAACAAATAAATAAAATTAAGAACTAGTTTTATGAAAAAACAAACAAACAAAATAGATAAACCTTTGGTTAATTTGATTTAGAAAAAAAAGAAGAAAACCAAATTACCAGTATCAAAATCAAAAAGGGTGAATTCACTACCAATGAAAAGGAAATTAGAACAATAATTAGGAGCTATTTTGCCCAACTGTATGCCAATTAACTTGACAGTCTTAGTGAAATGGATGAATATTTGTAAAAATATAAATTGCCCAGAAAAATAGAAGAGGAAATAAAATACTCAACCCCATTTCAGAAAAAGAAACTGAACAAGCCATCAAGAAACTCCCTAGGAAAAAACCTCCAGAGCTAGATGGATTTATAAGTGAGTGAAAGAAGAGAAAACTTCTCAGACTATACTCTAAAATCTAGTAAGGCTTTTTGTGGGAAACAGGCCCAAGTTCCCCTTCACCAGAAATCACATGATTTACAAGTACTCAAAACTCAGAGCCAAGCCATGGGGAATCACCCCTCTCCACAGTGACACCTCAGCATAAGATATGCCAAATGAGGACAGAATTGCTTTCTCAAATGTACATTGGGTGACTACTATTTCCTTGTTCTGGTACTTGAGGTAGATTGCAGCACTTAGATTGTACACCTGTCTTCTAGCCAATGGAAGAAAAGGATCAGAAGGGGTTGGGGGAGAATTGGGCTTTATAACTTCACCATTTCCTTTTGTAAATTGCTTCTTCTCCCTGACCATCTGTCAGGAGGGGTAGCCCTTTCTCAAGATGGTAATAAACCATTCTTTTCTGCTTCCTACCTTGAGAAGCCTCAGAGTATTATTTGGGTAAGGATCTCTGTTGCACACAGTTTTGGGGTGCACATACAAATGAATTCTATCAAACATTTAAAGAACAATTCATTTCAACACTGTATAGAATATTTGGGAAAATAGACTAAGAAGGAATCCTATCAAATTTTTTTACGATACAAATATGGTACTTATACCTAAACTGAGAAGAGCCAAAACAGAGAAAGAAAATTTTAGATCAATTTCTCTGATGAATATGGATTCAAAAAATTTAAATAAAATGTTAGCAAAAAGATTACAACAACTTATCATGAAAATAATACACTATGACCAGGTAGGATTTATAGCAGGAATGCAGAACTGGTTCAATATTAGGAAAAATATCAGCATAATTGACCATATCGGCAACAAAAACTAATGGAAACCATATAATTATCTCAATAGATGCAGAAAAAGTTGTTGACAAAATACAACACCGATTCCTGTTAAAAACACTAGAAAGCATAGAAATAGATGGAGACTTCCTTAAAAATGATAAGTAGCATCTACCTTAAAGCATCAAAAAGCATTATATGTAATGGGGGATAAGCTAGAAGCATTTCCAGTAAGATTGAGATAAAATAAGGATGTCCATTATCACCACTGATATTCAATATGGTACTAGAAATGTGAGTTTTAGCTATAAGAGAAGAAAAAAAATGGAAGGAATTAGAATAGGCAAAGAATAAACAAAGCTATCACTCTTTGCAGATGATATGATGACATACTTACAGAATTCTAGAGAATCAAGAAAAAAACCTACTTGAAATAATAAACAATTTTACCACCTTTGCAGAATATAAAATAAAGTCATATAAATCTTCAGCATTACTATATATTATTAACAAAGTCCAACAGCAAGAGATAGAAAGAGAAATTCCATTTAAATTTACTATAGACATCATAAAAGATTTGGGAGTCTACCTGCCAAAACAAACCTAGGAACTATATGAACAATTACAAAACACTTTTTTACACAAATAAAGTCAGATCTAAATAATTAGAAAAACATCAGTTACTCATGGGTAGGCTGAGCTAACATAATAAAAATGACAATTCTACCTAAATTAATTTACTTATTCAGTGCCATACCAATCAAATTACCAAAAAAAAAATAGCTTATAGAGTTAGAAAAGAAAAATTCATCTAGTAGAACAAAAGTTCCAGAATATCAAGGGAATTAATGAAAAGAAATGCAAGGACCTAGTGATACCAAATTTTACACTGAATTATAAAGTAGCAATCGTCAAAACTACTTGGTACTGGCTAAGAAATAGAGTGGTGAATCAGTGAAATAGACAGGTATACAAGACATAGTCAATGACTATAGTAATCTACTGTTTGATAAACTCAAAGGCTCCAGCTTCTGGGATAAGAACTCACTATTTAACAAAAACTGCCGGGAAAACTGGAAAATAGCATGGCAGAAACTAGGCATAGACCAACATCTTACACAATATACCAAAATAAAGTCAAAACGGGTACATGTTTTAGGTATAAAGGCTGATACTAAAAGCAAACTGGAAGAGCAAGGAATAGTTTACCTGTCAGATTTATGGAGAATGGAAGCATTTATGACCAAACAAGAGATAGGGAACATTATGAAATGTGAAATGAATAATTTTGGTTATATTAAATTGAAAAGGTTTTGTACAATCAAAGCCAATGCAACCAAGATTAAGAGGGAAGCAAAAAACTGGGAAAGATTTTTTTATAACCAATGTCTCTAATAAAGGCTTTGTTTCTAAAATATAAAGAGAACTGAGTCAAATTTATAAGAATACAAGTCATTCCCCAATTGATAGTCAAAGGATATAAAGAGGCAGTTTTCAGATGAAGAAATTAAGACTATCTATAGTCACATGAAAAAAAATGTTCTAAATCACTATTAGTAGAGTTGTGAACTGATCCAACCATTCTGGAGAACAATTTGGAATTATGCCCAAAAGGTTATAAAACTGTGCATTCCCTTTGACCCAGCAATACCACTTCTAGGTCTATATCCAAAAGAGATCATAAGAAAGGGGAAAGGACTCACATGTACCAAAATGTTTATAGCAGTTCTTTTTGTGATGGCAAAGAATTGGAAACTGAGGGGATGTCCATAAATTAGGGAATGGTTGAACAAGTTGTGGTACATGAATGTAACGGAATGATATTGTGCTATAAGAAATGATCAGCAAGCCGACTTAAGAAAAACCTGGAAAGACGTATATAAACTGATGTTGAGTGAAATGAGCAGAATCAGGAGAACATTGTACACAGTAACAACCACATTGTGCAATGATTGACTTTGATAGACTTAGCTCTTCTCAGCAATGCAAGGATCTAAGATAATTCCAAAGGATTCATGATGGAAAATGCTATTCACATCCAGAGAAAGAACTTTGGTATTGGAATGCAGATGGAAGTTTACCATTTACTCTCCTTTTCTTTTGTTATTTTGTTGTTTTTTCTTTCTCACACCCCCCCATTAGTTCTAATTCTTTTTTACATCATGACTAATGTGAAAATATGTTTAATATGAATGCATAAATAGAGCCTATATCAGATTGCACACCTTATTGGAGAGAGGGGAGGAGGAGAAGAAAATTTGAAACTAAAAATCTTATGGAAGTGAATGGTGAAAATTAAAAATTAATTAATTAATTTTTTAAAAATTTAAATAAAAAAATAACAAAAGACAATATGAAATACTTGGGAGCCTACTTGCCAAGACAAGCCCAGAAATAATGTGAGCACGATAACAAAATACTTTTCACACAAATAAAGTCAGGTCTAAATCACTGAGGAAATATTAATTGTTCATGGGTAGGCTGAATCAATATGATAAAAATGATTTTATCTAAATTAATTTATTTATTCAGTACCATACCAATAAAACTACCAAAAACTTATATAGCTAGGGGAATGGAGTACTGGGTCTGGAGTCAGGAAGACCTGAATTCAAATCTGGCCTCAGACACTTACTAGATGTGTGATGCTAAGTAAGTCACTTATCCCTGTTTGTGCAGCTTCTTTATCTGTAAAATGAGCTGGAGAAGGAAATTGCAGACCACTATAGAGTAAGATATAACTGAACAGCAACAAGAAAAAAAATTAATAAATTTATCTGGAAGAAGAAAAAAGTCAAGAATGTCAGGGAAATCAATGAAAAAAAAATTGAGGAAAGGTGGTCTAGCAGTACCAGATATCAAACTGTTTTACAAAGTGGTAATCATCAAAATAATCTTGTACTAAGAAATAGAATGGTCGATCAGTGGAACAGATAAGGTACAAAATACAAAGTAGCAAATGACCATAATAATCTAATATTTGATCAATGACTTTTGGAACAAGAATTAACCATCTGACAAAAATTGCTGGGAAAACTAGAAAGTAGGTATAGGATAATTTTGATTACATTCAATTTTAAAAGTCTTGCACAAACAAAACCAATGCAGCTGAGATTAGAAGGAAAGCAGGAAACTAAGGGGGGAATTTTCTCAGCAAGTTTTTCTGATAAAGGTCTCATTTCTCATTCATACAGAGAACTGAGTTAAATTCATGAGAATACAAGTTATTCCCCAATTGATAAATGGTCAAAGAATATGAACAGGCAGTTTTCGGAAGAAGAAATCAAAGCTATCTACAATCATGTGAAAAAATGTTCTAAATCACTACTGAAGAAAGAAATGCAAATTAAAATAACTCTGAGCTACCACCTCACCCCTGTCAGATTGGTGAATGTGACAGAAAATGAAAAAAGTTAAATGTTGAAGGGGATGTAGAAAAATCAGTTGTGAACTAACTCATGCAACCATTTTGGAGAGTAATACAGAGCTATGCCCAGAGGGCTATAAAACTGAGCATACCCTTTGGTCCAACAATACCACTAACTGCTACTAGGAATGTATCCCAAAGAGATCAAAATAAGGAAAAGGACCTATAGGTATAAAATATCTCTATCATCAAAGAATTGGAAATTGAGGGGATGTCCATCAACTGGGGAATGGCTAAAAAAGTTGTAGTATATGATTTTGATGGGATACTATTGTGCTATAAGAAATAATGAGCAGAATGCTCTCAGAATAACCTGGAAAGACTTACATGAACTGATGCAAAGTGAAATGAGGAAAACCTTGTTCACAGTAACAGCAATATTGTAGGATGATCAACTGTGAAGAACTTAGCTATCCTCTGCAATACAATGATCCAAAACAGTTTCAAAGGAGTTATCTGAAAAATGCCATCCATCTCCAGGGAAACAACTGATGGAGTCTGAATGCAGACTGAAGCATACTTTTTTTTTACTTTATTGGGGGTGGGGATAGGGTGAGGTTCAGAGTCTGTGTTTTCTTTCACAACATGACTAATATGGAAATATTTTTGCATTACTTCAGTTATAATCTATATCAATTTGCTTGCCTCCTCAAGGGGGTGGAGGAAGGGAGAAGATTTGAAGTTCAAAGCTTTAAAAAAATGAATGTTTTTTTTTTTAATTTACATGTAATTGAGAAAAAAATAAAGAAAGAGCTAGGTGGCGCAGTGAATAGAACACTGACCCTGGAGTCAGGAGGATCTGAGCTCAAATCCAGCCTCTGACACTTGACAATTACTATAGCTATGTGACCTTGGTCAAGTCACTTAACCCCAATTGCCTTACCTTTCCCCCTCAACAACAACAACAAAAGTCTCACAACCATATCTCTGGGAAATAAAATGAACACACTCTTTTAAGTTTAATCTACAATATTACCATTTTTTGGTAACTGTCAAATTCAGACAATCAATATAAATAAATACATAATAAAACTTCTTTACAAACAATGGACTTGGATTTATGAGCCTTGTATTCAAGTCCTAGCTCTGAACTTTCTATCTGTGAGATACTGGGCAGTTTCTCTGAGCTTCAGTTTATTTACCTGTTAAATGGGGACTAAAATGCGTTGTACAAGTTTTTCCAGGTCTGAAATACATTTCCTCTTCACCTCTACCTTTAGAATCCCCAGCATCCTTCAAAGAAAACTCAAGTCTTCCCTTATCCCCACAATTATTAGCACTCTTCCTCTGAAAATTACTTTGTATTAATTAATACAAATTACTTTATATTACAGGGCAGCTAGGTGGTATAGCAGATACAGCACTATAGCCTGAATTCGAGAGGATCTGAGTTCAAATCTAACAGAAACCTACTAGCTGTGTGACTCTGGGAAAGTCACTTAACTGTTTGCCTCAGTTTCCTCATCTGTAAAACAAACTGGAGGAGGAAATGATAAACTACTCCAGTGTCCTCTTGGACCCAAATGGGGTCCAGAGAGTAGGACACAAGTGCAATGACTCAACAACAAAAACTTTGTATTAGTTTGTATATATTTTGCATTTATTTGTTTACATGGTTTATTCCCTTAGTAGAATAGAAACTTCTCAACATTAAAAATCATTAAGTTTTTGTCTTTGTATCCTTAACATTATCTTGAACATAGGTGGCTCAATGGGTGGAGCTCTGGGTCTAGAGTATAGAAGTCCTGAGTTCAGATCTAAGCTCAGCCACTTACTGACTTTGTAACCCTGAACAAATCACTTACTGCTATCTGCCTCAATATCCTCATCTGTTAAAAGGGGATAATAAGAAGGGGTGACTAAGTGGCCCTTGAGACAGGAGCACTTGAGTTCAAATCCAGCCTCAGATATTTAACACTGACTAGCTTTGTGAACTTGGGCAAGTCACTTAACCCTAATTGCCCTACTTTCACCCCTCCAAAAAAAAAAAGCAAAAAAAACCCCAAAACAGAAGGGTATAAGAATATTTATGGAAATTCAAACAACCTTGTGGCCTGTGTATAACTACTATTATTATTAATAATGTTTTATTGAATCGACTACTTATACTACCTACCCTACAGGGGTATTAAGAGCAAAGCATTTTGTAAATCACTGAAGTGTCATAGTTGAGAAGTGGTGGTAATAGCAATAGCCACCTAGCTGTGGTGGTAGTAGTAGTTGTGTAGCAAATGTGGTGCCAGCAATACCTTAAGTACACAAGGAAAGATTTTTCTAGACTTGTATATTTGGGGAACCTTAGCAAGGTTTAATCAAGGATTGCCCATCTCTTATTACTCACGCTGGCCAAGTAATACTACTCATACTTTGCTGTAAAGTTTCTGCAAAGAACTGAAAGCTGTCTCTCAATTGAGATTCCAGCATTTTATCCTTGTTTTTGAAAATGTTCAGGATATTGTACAAGTAAGTATATATCACTGAAAAATCCATGATTAACAAGGACCTGCATGGTACAGATGAGAAAATTGTTCCCCCAATTTTTTTCTGCCCCCACATTTATGAAAAGCCTCGAGTTATCAATGTATAATATGGAGACTGGATCCATGATTTCTTTGGTAAAGAAAATTCTGGATGAGTACATTGCCTCTACCAATGCAAGTCAGTGCCCTCTCTTTAACTTCTAGTCTTAAAAAGATGCTAAAAGCAAAAAGGGGTTAAGTACTTTGTTCAGGGTTGTACAACCAATACATTTCAGTGGCGGTATTTGAAAGTCAGGTGCCTCTTTCCCCGCTGGGGATAGATATGAAACCAAATGTCTATCAAGAGTTTATTTGATTGGAATGAGGGGCAGAATCAGCTTGGGTAGCTAGAACCTTTCTTACAGCAAAGACTTAATTCTTTATTTTCCCAAGGAAAAACTCTTCAAGAAATGTAAAGCTACCAAGCTTCCATTTTCCCATAGTCTTAGCAAAGCTCAGCATAAGAAAACATTAGGTTTGTTTTTCC
Source organism: Pseudocheirus occidentalis (assembly GCA_028646575.1). NCBI lineage: Eukaryota > Metazoa > Chordata > Mammalia > Diprotodontia > Pseudocheiridae > Pseudocheirus > Pseudocheirus occidentalis. Next base: position 15,671 of record JAQQSW010000145.1, read on the forward strand.
AGAAGACAAACCATAGCAAAGAGTAACGTGATACCTCTTTCTTTCTGTTATACTTTCCCCATCATTTAAAATATTTAGTTCCTTGGACTTGTTTTCTCTTCTCTTCCCTTTTCTGGCATCCTGTTGATTTCCTGTCTGCAAACAGTGCATGCCACAGTTATGGTATTTTACAGAGAAATGACCACACAAGAGCAACCTGAGACATTAGAATTAATATAGCAGATCATATTCATTAGCCTCATAACTTTGGCAATTTCCTTCCACAATCACATTTTGCAGGAGTTACTCATCATGACCTCATTGAAAGACAAGATGGGTAACATAAGGATGATTTTTAAAATTACGGAAATTCTGAAACTAGACAATTAATTAATGTCTGGGCAGGTTAGCTTAGTTGATTGGAACTGGTTTACTCTGAACATTCTTGAAAAATTAACTCTTAGCTTTAAAGTCAATGTCAAGGACTGTGTTGGAGGCAAGGTATGCTGGTAAATGCTTAGTCATCAACTTTGTGAAAATGTACAGCACACTTTTAAGTTTATTAGACATTATTGACATTTTCTCCATGCCTTTTAAAAGTCTATACAACCAACAAAATAATGAATGAAGACTTAATTTGTAGTGTTGGCTGATTTCTAATGTGTAAATGCCCATGCCAAAAATTTAAAAATCTTCTTTCTTGAACTAGTAAGATTCAACTCCAGTATATCCCTGGTTGGAGGCCTCTCTTTTAAAACTGATCTCATGCGGTGGCTAGGTGGCACAGTGAATAGAGCACCAGCCCTGGAGTCAGGAGGAACTGAGTTCAAATCCCTCCTCAGACACTTAACACTTACTAGCCATGTGACCTTGGCCAAGTCACTTAACCCCAATTAACCCTTTCCCCCTCTAAAAGACAAAAACAAAAAAAACCAAAAAACTCACCTGGTCTCAGCTCCTAGGGAATATGGGACCCAAGAAGAAAGGGCACTAAGGAAGAGAAACTGAAGGATCCCACTGAGCCAAAAGAGAGACTTTATATCTTCCAAGGAAGGCACAAATTACAACCTAGATTAAGGAACACTGACTACAATACTGGGGAGTCAGACCGTAAGTTCTACAGAAAAGGCTTATTTGATCAAGACTGAAAGGGTTTGCCACAGGGACAATTAAGTAAATAACAGCAAATAACAACATGTTTGTGTAACATTTTAAGGGTTGATCTTCAAAACAACCTTATAATATAAGGAAGATGCTAGTATTTATCTCCATTTTACAAATGAGGAATCTAGACTTCAAAGAAGATAACTTCTTTCAGGGCCACAAAGCTAGTCAATGAGGGGAATTCAAATCCAGGCCTTCCTGACTACAAGTCCAGTGTCCTAGCCACCAGTAATAGTAATGAAATTTGAAGATCCCTTTGCATTGCTAAGCTGACAGGTACTTAGCACCTAGTTTCAAATTAAGCCTCTGTTAAAGAAACAGAAGGTATGAACCCCTGTTGCTGATGTAACAGGAAGGGGCTGAACAGAGAGGAGCAATGCTGTATATAAAGAAAAATGCCAGCTGGGAAAGTCAGAGTTTTCGGGGAACTTGTGATATCAGAGCTTCTTCTGAGGGCCAGCCAAGCTGCTGAGGATTTCTGAGGGTTGACTGGAACTGCTGAGGTTGCTGAGGACTTTCCGAGGGCTAGTCAGGTTGCTGAAGACTTCCAGCAAGAGCTGCCAGAGGAGGCATGACTGTGGTGTAGGTACTTTGTCTGTTTGTGGCTTTGTTAAGCCTTGACTTCCCAGGAATAGAGACTGTGAAGGATTTAAGGTGGACTGTGTGGAGCTTCAGTGTGGAACAGGAACTGCATGGAGAGCTGGACAAGGAGCTAGGAGCAGTCTGCCTTTGAACCAAGTTGATAGTCTGGTCAATTCAGGTAGGAGCTGGGACCATGGAAGGGGAGCCAGGGAAGCTGAGAACCAGCCTTCAGTCAAGCTAAAAGAAGACTTTACTTGGATACTGTGTACGGACTGAAAATATTGTAATTTACTGTAACCTAGGGGTGAAGAACTTTGACTTTTGTACTTTGTGACTGAATTAAGGATTTTGTGATTGACTAAATGAATGTACTTTGTTTATGATTGGAAACTAATCTCCAATTGAGATTAGCCCAGGACTGGAGTACTTTGACTTTTGTTTTGTGTCCCTTAAAGAGGCAATCCTCCTTAAGGATGATTAGATGATTGAGTTACTAAATGATTGCTTGACTAAATGATTGTACTTTGTTCAAAACTATGTGACCACTGAGGTGAAAACTATGTGGCCTTTTTAGTGATAAGTTGTTGAGTTGTGACATGGTAAATGCTATATTTTGATTTCCTGTGATAAATTGTAATATTGTGAATGCTGTAACTTGATTTTCTGTGAATGTTTTGATTTGATTTGTTATTGAGTAGAGTGTTCACTATACTATGTAATCAGAACCTTGAAAGCTGTTCACAGCAGCAGTCCTCTAAAAAACTGCTTGTGCATGGCTTTACACCACCACACAACAAAGCTCTTAGTTCAAACATGCTTATTTGCTCCAGATTGGTGTTAGAACATGTCTCTTTCAGATTTATCTGTAGGGCTGTTCTTTGTCAGGGCTGGCAAAAGTCTGCCTTAAACCCAAGTTTAATTTCATAGTGTAGGTTCCCACAGTCTTAAGTTCTGATCTTCTGTATCGATTATGAACTGTGCCTGAATAGATCATACTTGCAGCTTAAGCCCCATCAATCCTATCTTGACTAAACCATATCTTCAGTGTTGCATTTGGAGCCATATTTGGGGAAGGGCATAGATAAGATGTAGGACTGCAAGAAGACAGTGACAAGTATGGTGAGAAGACTAGAGACCAGACCATGGAAGTATTTGTGGAAGGACCTGGGGTCTTCAATCTGGAGAAGAAAAGACTTAGGGGAAGATGGAATCATCACTGTCTTCAAGTATTACATTTTTTTTCTCTACATCACTAGAAGGCAGAGCTAGGATAAGTACGACGAAGTTATAGAAAAACAAATTTTGATTTGATATGAGGACAAAGTTCCTAAAAATCCAGCAGTGAATAGAATGAGATTTATCAGGGCTTCCCTCATTAGAAGTCTTCAAACAATGGTCATAGGAACACCTGTAGTGGATTATAGAAAAGTCCCTTGTAGAAGGGAATTTTGGTCAGTTGGGGGTACTTTAATTGACCTTTAAGGTTCCTTTCAGCTCTGAAATCCTACCATTCCATGATAATCACAATTTAAACTAGTCTCTGTGTTTATACCCAGATAGTGCCCTGGCACAACCTCACCTGCCAACTGAGCTCTGTGGTGCAGCCCTAGAAAAAAGTGGACATTCTAGCAAATATATAACACTCAGCACAAGAATTACTGGATGGAGAAGTGTGACTATCTCTGTTCAAACCTATCTCCTCTCACCCCCACCCAACAGAAAAGTGACAAAGCCCATGTCCTACAGGGAGACAGCTCGTGTCATCCACCAGCTCAGAAGTGGGACTGTTGACATTTATGAAGTGTCTGCATCTGCCTCATAGAGTCCCACTCTTTCTTTAAGATACAGCTCGAGCACCATCTTCTGTATGAAGCCCTTCCTGATACCAATCTGCCAACTGCTAGCGATTCCCTCCCAAAATATCTTGTAATTATGTACTTTGCAAATATTTGCATTCATTCTTTTCATACAGGGTGTCCCAAAAGTCTGGGTGAAGTTTAAAACCTTTTTTAAAGCTTAAAATTATAGTAAGAGTTAGGGTATGGGCAGCTAGTTGATGCAGTGGGTAGAGCACCAGCCCTGGAGTCAGGAGGACCTGGGTTCAAATCCAGCCTGAGACATTTACTAGGCTTGTGACTCTAGGCAAGTCATTTAATCCTGTTTGCCTCAGTTTCCTCGTCTGTAAAATGAGCTGGAGGAAGAAATGGCGAATCACTCCAGTATCTTTGCCAGGAAAACCCCAAATGGGGTCACAGAGAGTTGAATACAACAAAGAGTTTTGGGGATGCCCTGTATTTACCTCCCTATATCTATGTTATGCATATGCTGTCTCTCTCATTAAAATGTAAACTCCCTGCGACTAGAAATTTTTTCATTCTTTGTACCCGAATGTCCAAAGCCTAGAACAATGTCTAGCAAATACTAGGTGCTTTACAAATGCTTGTCTGTTCATTGAAAATACAGTTAGGATTAATTACCTGTGGCTATACTAGATGCTTAAAATAGTTTCAGAGATCCCAGTGTATTCCATGAAATGTTTAGGACTTCAAATGTCTATAGAAAGAACATTTATGGAAACTCCCAAAGCAGGAATACTCTATAAATACTATTATTTGTTTGTTCTTATGAATCTCAAGAGCATTTCATATATTGGTGCTTACAATCATTTTCTCTCACAATAAAACTTTTCTTCCTTGACACTGGGGTACTGCTGTTATTAGATCAAAAATAATGCCCTGAGTTAATGCATGTGTTTAGAACATTTTCTTGTCTATAAAATGCAGATGTTAAACTTGATATCCTCTAAGGTATATTCCACCTTTAAATTCTATGACCTTGAGCCTTGTCATTTGGCATATACAGTGATCAAAGATATTAATCAACAAGAAAGCTATACACACAGCTAGATCTAATAATATTAAATTTACCTTGTTTTCCTCCAAAAAATTATTCAAAATTCAGTCATGATCTATATATATATGCATAATATTACTGTTTGTTAGTCAGAGTCAACCACTTAGGAGAAAAAAATGCTAAATAATCGCTGAAGTGTAGAACATTGTACATATTGTCAGACTTTTTTGTATTTGTTGGTTAGTTTTGCTGAACTTTTTTTTCTTCCTCTTTTTTCTTCTTTATTATAAGGGATGGTTCTTTTGGAGGAGTTAGAGAAAGGGATACAGTAGGAAATGGAGGAAATAAAAGCCATCAATAACAATTTATTTTTAAAAAAAGAAAACCTTGAAGTTGCTGTAGTTGGTAGTATGTCCTTACCTTCTGGTATTCTACTAGAATGAAGGTTTATATTGAGAGATATAAAAATATTGGTTCTAAGAGTTTTCCAGGTGGTAAAATGCTAGATAATGCAGCTCTTAACTATAATTTTTTTTTTTTTTACCATTGATGGATTATCCAGCTTAAAAATCTAGGGCATGAACTCTTACAAGATTTAAAAAACAGAGAAAACACACAATTGAAATCCAAAAAGATTGATGATATTCAGCTTGTATTATTAGTAACAATGAGAAATTGAATTTCAACCAATTCAATTAAGCAAACATTTATTATGCATTTATTTTGTACTAGGTACTGTACAAGGTGTTAGAGACAAAAAGAGAAATCATAAAGTCCTTACCTTCAATGACCTTACATAGTCCTGGAAAGACTAAGAATTCCAAAACTGAGCCATACTCACAGTGCATGTCAGAAGGCAGGGAACTTTCTTGTATAATCATTAATCATTTGCATTTATATCCTAGAAGAGACAATAAGAGGCTAAATTGAGTAGGAGGGACCCTAATGGAATTCAGAGCTTTGTTGAATAGATGCCAAGAGCTAGTCTTCTCATAGACTCATACATGCAGAATACAAACAATTCATATTTACTTAACACTTCAAGGTTTACAAAGAGCTTTGTCAGGCTTCCTCTGAAGTATTGTGTTCATGCACAAATTATCAGATTTCTGTATATTATCAACAAAATGTATCAAGAAGAGATAGTAAGAAAAATCTCACTTAAAATAAATATGGATAGTGTAAAATACTGAGGAATTGATCTGCAACACACAGGAATTATGTGAACATAATTATGAAATACCTCACAAAAAGACAGATCTAAACAACTGGAGAAATAATAATTGCTCATGGATAGGCTGAACCAATATAAAAATGAACATGCTACCTAAATTAATTTGCTTATTCAGTATCATGCAAGTCAAACTAATTACTTCACAGAAGAATTACTTTACAAATCTAGGAAAAAATAAAAAAACATCTGGAGGAACAAAAGGTCAAATATATCAGGATAATCAATGAAAAAGGGGCAGCTAGGTGGCGCAGTGAATAGAGCACTGGCCCTGGAGTCAGGAGGACCTGAGTTAAAATCCGGCCTCAGACACTTGCCACATTTACTAGCTGTGTGGTGTTGGCAAGTCATTTAACCCCAATTGCCTTCCAAAAAAAAAAAAAGGCAAAAAGAAAGAATAAACAAAAAAAATGAGTTGGAAGGGAGACTAGTAAGATCTCAAACTATACTTCAAAGCTATAATCATTAAAACAACTTGATATGGGCTAGGAAAGAGAAAGGTTAAACAGTGGAACAGATTAGGTACACAATATACAGAAACAAAGGAGCACAGTAGCTTCGTGTTTGATAAACCCAAAGATACCCGTTATTGGTGCAAGAATTCACTATTCAACAAAACCTATTGGGAAAACTAGAAAGGAGTCTGGCAGAAATTAAGTATAGGCCAACATCTCACACTGTATGCCAAGATAAACGCAAAATGATTACAACATTTAGACATAATAAGCAAATTAGTGGAGCATGGCAGAAATTGTCAGATCTATGGATAAAAAAAAGAGTTCATGACCTAACAAGACATAGAGAGGTTGACAGGAGGTAAAATGGATAATTTTGAGTACATAAAATTAAAAAGGTTTTGCAGAAACAAAAACAATGCTGCTAAAATTAGAAGAGAATCGGGAAACTGGGAAGGAAATCTTTACAGCAAGCTCCTGTGATAAAGATCTTATTTCTAAGAAATATAGAGAACGGTGACATTTTTAAAAAATAGAGAAACATAGTTTCTGGGTAATTTGATAATTTTATTCCTAAAACTAGTGTGCTATTAATAAAAGAGGTTAGTTAGATACTCTAACCAACAAACAGTAGGATTTTGCATTTATATAGATCATGACTGAATTTTGAATATTTTTTCAGAGGAAAACAAGGTAAATTTAATATTATTAGATCTAGCTGTATGTATAGCTTTCTTGTTGATTAATATCTTTGATCACTGTATACGCCAAATGACAAGGCTAAAAGGTCATAGAACTTAAAGGTGGAATATACCTTAGATAATATCAAATTTATAGACAAGAAAACATTCTAAACACATGCATTAACTCAGGGCATTATTCTTGATCTAATATGAGGTCATTTTCAAATACCAAAGACAGCAAAGTCATGGTAGAAGATTCAGGGTGTATATGTCCTTGGGAAAGTGGATGTTCCAGAGGGTAGAAATCAACTCTGATTGGTTAACAATTAATGAGAGAATAAATATTAGAACGAGGGGCTGTCCTTATTATAATGAACTTTCATTATGTAATTTACTTCTAACTTCTCTAGCCTTGGGGCAAATCTAATTGACCTCACCCAAACCTATAGAGAAGTTTATATGGGGTCTGACCATGACTGAGGAGAAAGTTAATTCAACCTTCAGAGACAAACCTTTTGAAAGGAGGACTTTAGAAAAAGAAGAGAATTCTGGATCTCCCCAAATCATTGGTTGTTAATAATCATTTCTCTCAGAACTTGGCTGAATTTACAAGAATAAGATCAATCTCCAACTGACAAATGGTCAAAGGCAGTTTTCAGAGAAAGAAGTCTAACTTATCAATAGCTATTATAAAATTTTTTTCTAAATCACTAATAATCAGAGAAATGCAAATTAAGCAACTGGGGTATGACCTCACACCTACCAGATGAACTAAGATAATAATAAGGTAGAATAACAAATGGCAGAGGGGCTGTGGTACAGTAACATATTGTTGATGGAGCTGTGAAGTAGTCCAACCATTTTGGAAAATACCTTGGAACTACACGCCAAAAGCTATTAAATTGTACATATCCTTTAAACCAGCAAAATGACTACTAAGTCTATACTCCAAAGAGATAAAGAAAAGAGGAAAAGGAGTCATATGTATAAAAATATTTATAGCAGCTCTTTTTTTGTAATGGCAAAGAACTGGAAAATGAGAGGATACCTATTAATCAGGGAATAACTGAACAAGTTATAGTTTATGAGTATGATGGAATGTCATTGTGCTATAAGAAATTATAAAGAAGATAGTTTCAGAAAAAAATGGGAAGACTTGTTGGGAAGACTGCAGGTATGCAATATGAAGTGAGCACAACCAAGAGAACAATGTTTACAATAACAGCAATATTGTAAAGATAATCAACTTTGAAAGACTTGGTAACTCTGCTCAGGACAATAATCAACTACAGTTCTAAAGGACTCATGATGAAACATACTATCCACCTCCAGAGAGAGAGCTAATGGAGTCAGAATACAGATCGAAGTAGATTTTCTTCTCTTTTTTCTTTTTCTTTTTTTTATTGAGGGGAGGGAAGCATGGCTAATGTAGGAATTTATTTTGTATAACTATACATATTTATAATGTGTTTTGTTTTTCTTGCTTTCTCAGTAGGTGAGGGAAAGGGAAAAAGAGAGAGAGAATTTGGAACTGAAATTTTTTTTCAAAATTGAATTTAAAAAAATGAAGTATTGTGTTCAGTCCTGGACAGTTTAAGGACATTGATAAACTAAAGGGAATCTGGAGAAGGGTGACCAGGATAATGAAGGTCTTTGAGTTCGTGTCATATGAGGATATGTTAAAGAAACTGAAGTTATTTATTCTATTTGGCCCCAGAAGGCAGAACCATAATTAATAGGTGGAAGTTGAAAATAGGCAAATTTAGGCCTGATATAAAAAAAATTTCTAACAACAAAAATGAAATGGGGTTACTTTAAGAGATGATGGGTTCTTCTCCTTCTTTGGAAATCTTCAAGTAGAGTATAAATGACTACTTGTTGGGTATATTTAAGTGAGAATTTCTTTTGGGTGTAGTTGGACTATATTGTCACTAGACGGTGATTCTGTGTTTGTTGAATAAAATGGTATCTGGTCTCTTTCAAGCTCCTTATTGTTGTAACTGCTCTGTATTTGTAACAGGTTTGGGGACAAAATGTCTTCACAGAACCTACTTGAGGTATTGTTCTGTGCTTAAATCAGTTGACAACTACATCAACTCTCACACACCTTTCTACCTGTTACAGGTTAATTTCCTTACTAATTTTCTACCTGGGTTCTAAGGTAATCAAGTGTTATGTTCTGATATTTCCTCATATATTAATATAAATGTACAATCTTTCATTAATCAACTCTAAACCCCCACTCCAGTTTATAAGGGAATCAGAGAAACCTTTTCCACCATAAACTTTTGTTCTTCTCTCTCTGTTTCAAACTTCATGTTCACTTAAGTGTAAACAGCATCAGTATTATTTTACTTATAATTTTTATGGTAGCAAGAACACAAAGACACAAATAAATACCTTTAGTGATCTGGGAGAAAAGTTCACAGCCAGAGGCAATGATATACTCTTCAAAAATAGGAGAAAGAGAAAGAGAAGGGAATATTTTCATTCTTCAACTCTATAGACACATTTGTCTGAGTATGACAATTCAAATCTCAATTCTCCTCCTCTATAGTCTCCTTACAAAAGAAGAGTTAAGCACAGTTCTCTCACAATATCTCTTGAGATTCTCTCAGAGATTACAGCTAATTCTCATAATCTTCCCACAAACTTCAAAAGATAAGAGTGAAGTCTCTCAATCCCAATATCTCACAAGAATGACAGTTAAACTCTCTTACTATCAGTCTCTGTCAAAATGGCAGCTAACTCTCTTAGTTCTCAAACAGACTACTCAAAAATAAAAATTAACTCTTGCTTTTTCTCCTCAGGAAATTACAATTTCAACTCAGTTCTCTCATAAACCTGACTCCTTCTGCCATGAAAATTAAGTATCAGTTCTGAAAAGATTATTTCTCCTATTGCTTGCCTTTTCAATAGGGTAGAAGAAGGCCTGGAAGGAGAGAGAGAATTTGAAACACAAAATTTGGAAAATAAATGTTTTTTAAAATTAAATTATTTTTTTAAAAAAGATAACTGTCTCTCTTAAAGATAACATAACATATTCATAGTCTCTGAGAGGGGCTATTAAAGCTTATATTATATGTAAATTAAATTTCTACAAGAAATAGTGAAAAAAATTGGGTTTGTGTTTTTATCTCTTTATCCACATCCCATTTTTCAACTGCTTATGTGTGTAAGGTTCATGCTCTTGCAAATGCATACAGTATTTTCTTATCTTTGTCCCTTTGTCTAATTTTTTGATATTTTCCATTAACTATTCAATGGTTTGGATTAACACAGACCATGATTAAAAAAAATAGGCCCCATGTCAGTAACTAGTCATTTTCTCTCTAACATTAGAAAGACCAAATGAATCAATTGATGGAAAAATTTTATTTTGAAATAAAAATCTTCATCCCACCATTTCTATTTTCTTTGCTGTTTGGTTTTAAATATATATTGCATCAGCTGATGAAGCTTGGTCATTTGAGATATTCTCAAATTCTAGACCTTTTAGTATTGATAGTTTTATTTTCTGTGATGTTTGTAGGAATATGGCTTAAAGCACAGTAAAAATGCAGGCTCTGGCAAGCTGGAAAGGCTTTAACCACAGTCTGATAACATACTATGTCTGCTTTCTGTTCCTAGCAAAGGATTAATAGGGCTCATCACTGGTAAACTGGCAAATTGATGACGTGTTTTTTGCTCAGAGCAAGCATTATGCCAACATAAATGAAGGGACTGAGGGGATTCAATCCCATCATTTTATATTCAAGGGTAAAAATGAAACCCTGAGTGATTAAGGGATTTGCCCAAGGTTTAATGGCTAGTAGGTGAAAGTTACTCTGACCCTAAATCCTGGTCTCTTTCTACTTACTATGTTTCATTTCGTTCCAGTGCTCATCATATCCAGGATCTTCTAACTCTTTTCTTGAGTCCTCATTATATTCAAGTGCAACAGGACTCTGACCATGGAGCCCAATTGTTAAAAGCACACATAGGATGGCACTAATGCAATTCCTCGTAGGGAAGAGATTTGGGAGCCTACTTCTTGGAAAATCTTGACACGTAATTGAATTGCCTTGAAGAGACTTTGTAGCATACATAGGCGTTCTTGTAACTGGTACTGATTTGTTAACCAAATGATGCATAGGAGCCTCTTTATTAGCTGAGACGGTTACTAATGCACTCAAAAAGCAAATGCATTCAAAAAGCAAAAAATGACCTCATGACTTCTCTTCATATGATTTCTTTCTCCTTAGTGGAGTTCCAACGAGAAAAGAGAAAGAACAGATGTAATGATAGCCTTGAGTCCTCCCCATCCACAGCTGACAGCGTTGGTGAGTCCAGGCCTCATTCCTTTACCTCAATATTTATTCTATTTATCCTATGACCTTGTGAGTTTCTAAAGGTCAGGAAAGTGAATCAACAAGAGGTCTAGGAGTAAAGTCCGTGAAGCTAGCCAGCCCACCTTTGAGACCCAAAGCAACAATTCTCAGAGCCCAGCCCAGCAATAGTTGAGACAAAGGCTCATACAACAACAGTGCCAAATTTACTTGAGAACTTGGTAGAAATTACTCCCAGGGACTGAAATGGAATAGGGAAGAGTATGCTCCTGAAGAGTAGGAAAAGTGAGAAAGATGTTTGTTCTTTCTATATTTTTAAATAACCCTTTGTAAAAGCTAATTAATGTCAATTGGTTAAATGGGACTGTAGTACAGTGATGACTAACAGTAAGTTTATCACACCAAGAACATATACTTGAGCCAAAAGCACTAGAGAAGAGATACCCTAACCCCTCAAGGTCACCTCTAGAACCCTGAGAGAGAGACATAGTTAACCTTGCTCTGGATGAGTGAAGCCAGGCACCACTATAAACAGGTTTGACACTTCTGAGAAGCCTACAAGTATTTGACCTTTTTTAAAATCCAGAACTACATTTTCCAATTTATTTTTCATTATCTTCCCCTAAGCCCTCTTTCAAACTGAAATCACTAGGTTTCAAGAGAGATATTGATTTGGTTTGGAGGACTGTCAGATTTTTTAAAATATCTTAATAAGAAAGTTTCCTCTGATGTCTGTTCTTATGCTTCTGCCTAGCAGGAAGATGACCCTTGGTAATTGAAGACCGTGCAACAGAATGCTAGCTTTGTTAGGTCCTACTAAGCTGGGAAGGATTTGTGTGTAGCTTCTGATGGACTGACCTACTTTCATTCAAGAATCATACTAGCTAGGCTGGGAGAGATCAACTTAATTAACAGGTCAACTTCAGAGTAAAGAATTCTTTGGTCACATTTCCTGAAAAAAGGTTGTACTCTGCATTGGTGGAAAGACATCCCAGACTGGCAAAAAAAAAATTTAAGTTGAAATTTTAAAGTATAACCCTAATCTAGCCTTTCCCAGGCTTTTTTAGATACAGTTGGGCAATCTCTTCTCCTTAGTCACCCTTCACTAACTCTATACAATGTCCCTACCTTCCTGATCAAGTTTTGAGTTTTCAGCTCTTTTCACAAGGAAAGGAAAGATTGAAGCACAATAGTAAGACTTATTCTGCATCTAAATTTCAGTCACAGTAAAACCCAGGCTATAGTAGAGAGACTCCAACCTTGAATAAGACCCAGACGGTGCCAACTCAGTGAGAGTCTACTATAGATCTGTTTTTACATATATGACTGAATGCAAATGAAGAGACTTCCCGAAACATTAGCCAGAACTTTTAAATTCTGCAGTTTGTATTGCAAAACATTGAATTGCTATTAACCTTGAATCTCTTGCCTTATCTCTTCTCTTTGTTCTTTTTTACTTTAATGACCTGGAGGATATTAATCATATTTATATTTCAATAATTCATATTTGAAAAAGAAAAATCATAAAAATCACTGTGATCAGAGCCTTGAAGATCATAAGATTTAGAAATGGAAGAAACCTTATAGATCATACAACTCAGCTGCCTCATTTTACAGATAGTGACACTAAGAGTTAAGGGACTTGTTCAAGATCACACAAATAATAAATAGAGCAGAGATCTTATAACACATCCTAAGTTTCCCAGTTCAGGGTTCTTTTCACTTTACTGTGCCATCTCTCATGCCTTTCTTGTTTCATGTTCAACTTTTCATGACCCTTTTGGGGTTGTCTTGGCAAAGATACTAAAGAGTATCTTTTTTACAGATGAGGAAACTGAGGCAAACAGGGTTAAGTGACTGGCCATGGGGATCTCACAGCTAGTAAGTCTCTGAGACTGAATTTGCACTCAGGCCCTCCTGACTCCAGGCTTTCTACTTTATTCACCACTATACCACCTAGCTGCCCTTCAGAAGGCCTATTGAATATAAACTAATAAGCACTCTAGCCAGAGTGTACTTGCTCTGTGAATTATCTGGACATTTACAATATTATTCCTTTGGCATTCATACTGCCTTGTAGTGCCAGCTGTCTTGTCTTGTATACACATCTTGTCTTCTCAGTTAGATAGCAAGCTACTTGAGGACAAAGACTCTCCCTTACCAACAGCAAGCTGTCAATAAATACCAAATAAATTGACCCATAAATACAAATAAATAAATAATTTGCCCCATTTTACCTCTCCCTTTATCCTTCTTCCAATACATTGATTCTATCTGTCTCACATCCCTCTCATTTTCTGTCCTCACACACCCACCAATTTAATTCAGGCCTTCATCACTTTTCACCTAGACAAGCCCAATAGCCTCTCAATTGGTCTTCCTGCCTCTCATTTTCTGCCTTTATAATCCACTTTCTCTACAACTGCCAGCTGATATTCCATAAAACATAGATTTAACTGTGTCATTCCCCTGCTCAAGAAGCTTTTGTGGCTGTATTTCTCCTAAGATAAAACACAAATTTCTCTGTTAAGTTTTTAAAACCCTGACAGTCTAGCTCAAACCTATCTTTTCTGATTCTTGTCATGTTATTTCTCTTCACAAACCTTACATTCCAACTATATTATTGTATTTGCTATTGTCTATACATGGCATCACATCTTCCACCTCTCTGGCTTTTCACAGCCTTCCCACTGTGCCTGAAATGCTGTCTTACCCTTGTTTCTTGGTGTCTCTGATTTGCATCAGTCCTCAGCTCAGGTGCTACATCCCATTAGGCCTTGACCCATCAACACAAATGTTAGTGCCTCTGACTTAACTTTGTAATTTGTTTCAGTTTATTTAGATTCTGGGAGTACTCTCCTAACTACCACACACTAGGTCAGGTCCCCAGATCTCAGATGATTATAATGGCCCTTCAGTGTTCTAGGGGTAACCCTAAGGGATGGGGGGGGATAATTGGTTTTTTTATGTATGTATGTATGTATTTGTTTGTTTGTTCATTTATTTATTTATTTATTTTGGGTTTTGGTTACAAATTTTCTCCCCATCTTTCTCCTCCCCCTACCACATGATGGCTTGCATTCTGATCACCCTTTCCCCTGATCTGCCCTTCCTTCTATCACCACCACCCCCTTCTCTTATCTCTTTCCTCTTCTATTTCCCTATAGGGTAAAGTAGATTTCTACACCCTATTAGCTGTCTATCTTATTTCTCAGTTGCATGTAAAAACAATTTTTAACATTAATTTTTGCTCTGTCGGCGCTTCCCATAGAGGGGCCGTTGTTTCTTCACCGACCCCATGCCCGCCCTCAGATCCCTCATGAAGCCTAAGATCATCAAGAAGAGAACCAAGAAGTTCATCTGGCACCAATCCCACAGATACATCAAGATCAAAAGAAACTGGTGTAAATCAAGAGACGTTGACAACAGGATGCAAAGGAGATTCAAGGGCCAGATCTTGATGCCCAGTATTGGTTATGGAAGCAATAAGAAGACAAAACACATGCTGCCAAGTGGATTCAGGAAGTTTTTGGTGCACAACGTCAAAAAGGTGGAAGTGCTCCTGATGTGCAACAAATTGTACTGTGTTGAGATTGCTCAAAATGTTTCCTCTAAGAATCAGAAAGTTATTGTTGAGAGAGCAGCTCAGCTAGCCATCAAGATCACCAATCCAAATGCCACACTGAGGAGTGAAGAAAATGAGTAAAAAGCTTTGCACATTTTTATTTGTGTTAAATAAACCCTCAAACTACAAAAAAAAATTCAATTTTTTAAAACTTTGAGTTTCAAATTCTCTAACTTCTTCCCTCCTTGATGGGGCAATTCAGTATAGGTTATACATGTGTAGTCATGCAAAACACTTCCATGACAGTCCTGTTGTGAAAGACTAACCATATTTCCTTCCATTCTATCCTGCTACCCTCTTTATTCTTTTCTCTCCTTCGCCTCTGTCCCTTCTCAGAAATGCTTGCTTCTGATTACCCTCTCCCCTAATCCGCCCTTAAGATTCACTCATTCCGTCTCACCTTCCCCCTATTCCCCTCCACTGTAAAAGCTTTTTCCTGCCTCTTTTATGTGAGATAATTTACCCCCATTTTACCTCTCCCTTTATCCTTCTTCCAGTACATTCCTATCTTACCCCTTAATTTTATTTTTCATATATCATCTCTTCATATTCAACTCACCCTCTGCCCTCTCTCTGCATGTATTTCCTCCAACTACCCTAATACTAAGAAAGGTCACACAAGTTACAAAAATCATGTTTCCATATAGGAATGTTAACAGTTCAATGTTAATAAATCCCTTATGATTTCTATTTCCTGCTTACCTTTTCATGCTTTTATTGAGTCTTATATTTGAAAGTCTATTTGTCTATTTAGCTCTGGCTTTTCAAGGATGCATTAAATTCCTCTATGTCATTGAATATCAAATTTTTCCTTCACTGATTACACTCAGTTTTGCTGGGTAGGTGATTCTTGGTTTTAATCCTAGATCCTTTGACCTACAAAATATCATATTCCAAGTCCTCCAATCCCTTAATGTAGAAGGTGCTACATCTTGTGTTATTCTGATTGCTGTTTCACAATACTTGAATTGTTTCTTTCTGCCTACTTGCTATTCTCCTTAACCTGGAAATTCTGGAATTTGGCTATAATATTCCTAGGAGTTTTCATTTTGGGATCTCTTTCAGGAGGTGATTGGTGTATTCTTTCAATTTTTTATTTTACCTTCTGATTCTAGAATATCAGGGCAGTTTTCTTAGATAATTACTTGAAAGATAATGTCTAGGCTCTTTTTTTGATCACAACTTTCAGGTAATACAATTTTTTTTTTAATTATCTCTCCTGGATCTATTTTCCAGGTCAGCTGTTTTTTTCAGTGAGATATTTCACATTTTCTTCTATTTTTTTTGTTCTTTTGGTTTTGTTTATCATTTCTTGATTCCTCATAGAGTTGTTAGGTTCCATTTGCTCCATTCTAATTTTTAAGGGATTATTTTCTTCTGTGAGCTTTTGCACCTCTTTTCTATTTGGTCAATTCTGCTTTTTAAAGCATTTTTTTCTCATTAGCTTTTTGGACCTCTTTTGCCATTTGGTCTACTCTCTTTTTTAAGGTGTTATTTTTTCCAGTATTTGGGGTGGGGGGAGGTCTTTTTTAGCAAGCTGTTGACTTGTTTTTCATTATTTTCTTGCATCACTTATTTCTCTTCCGAACTTTTCTTCTACTTCTCTTAGTTGATTTTCAAAATCCTTTTTGAGCTCTTCCATGGCCTAAGACCAATTCATATTTTTCTTGGAGGCTTTGGATGTAGGAATTTTGACTTTGTTGTCTTCTTCTGATTGTACATTTTGATCTTCCTTGTCACCAAAGTAAAATTCTATAGTCTGAATTGAAAGATGGGTCTCCTGTTGATGAGTTCTGTGACATTTTATTTGCACTTTGTCTTTACTTATCTGTAGTCAATTGGTAAACAAATATTTATTAAGTGCCTGCTATATGTCAGGCACTATGCTAAATGCTGGAAATGTAAAGAAAAGTAAAATACAGTCCCCACTCCCAAAGAGCCCACAAGTCTAATGGGGCTGTTTTTGTTGTTCAGTAATATTCAATTCTTCATGACCCCATTTGGGGCTTTTCTTGCTATGTATACTGGAGTGGTTTGCCCTTTCCTTCTCCAGGTTATTTTACAGAAGAGAAAATTGAGGCAAACAGAGATAAGTGACTTGCCCCAGATCACACAGCTACTATCTAAGGTCAGATTTTGAACTCAGGAAGATGAGTCTTCCTGACTCATTTTTTCTCTCTATTCACTGCACCATCTCTGTCCTATCTAATCAGGAAATTACATGAAAACAACTGTGTACAAACAAATATATACATATATGTATACATAAATATACATATATATGCATGTGTATGTGTATGATATAATGGAGATAATCAGTAAAGGCTTCCTATAGAAATCTTTCTAGGGATTTAAGCTGGGACTTGAAGGAAGCCAGAGAAGCCAGAAGGACAGAAATGGGAGAGGCAAAGAATTCCAGCCATGAGGGACAGCCAGTGAAAATTTCCAGAGTCAGGATATGGAATGTTTTGTTCAATGAACAGCAAGAAGGCCAGTGTCACTGGATTGCAGATTATGTGGGGCAGTAGAGTTTAAGGTATAAAAAACCTGGAAAGGTGGGGAAGGCACATTATGCAGTGCTTTGAATGCCAAATGGAGAATTTAACATTTCATCCTGGAAGTAACAAGGAACCTCCAGAGTTTATTAAATAGGGGATGATATTGCTAGACTTGCACTTTATCAAGATCATTTTGGCAGCTGATTGGAGGATAGACTGGAGTGGGAAGATTTGAGGTATGGAGACCAACCAAAAGGCTATTTGCAACAGTCCGTGCAGGAAGTAATAAGGGCCTGTACTAGAATGGTTAGAAAAGTGGACATATATGAGAAATGTTACAAAGATAAAAGCAACAGACTTTGGCAACAGATTGGACATGGGAGATGAAAGAGTGAGGAGCCAAAGATGACACCTGGAGGATGGTAGTACCTCAATAGTAATAAGGAAATTTGGAAGAAGGAAGGATTGGGGGGGAGGGGTATACTGAGAATGGTTTTGAACCTGTTGAATTTAAGCTGTCTACAAGAAATCCAGTTTGAGATGTTCAATTGACAGTTGGAGATGCAAGACTGGAGGTCAATAGAGAGGTTAGGACTGGATATGTAGATTTGAAAACCATCAGTATAAAGATGAAAAATGAATTCATTGGAAGTAATTAGATCACCAAGTGAAACAGTATAAACGGAGAAGAAAATAAGGCCCAGGACAAAGCCTTGGGGGATATCTAAGGTTAGTAAGCATGACTTGGATGAAGATTTAATAAAGGAAACTGAGGGGAGGACAGACAGATTGGAGGAGAAAGAAAAAAAAACCTAGAGAGAAGAGAGTATCAAGGAGAAGAGGGTGGTCAACAGTGTCAAAGATCAAGGAGAGGGCTTGGGAAGCCGCCATTAGAGTTGGCAATTAAGAGATGCTCAGTAACTTTAGAGAGAGTAATCTTGACTGAATGAAGAGATCAAAAGCCAGATTGTAAAGAGCACTGCCACAAAAGGAAAGAAAGATACGGGACAATGGAAGGTGAGGATAGATGGATCAAGGGAGGGTTTTACTAGCATGGAGGAGACAAGGGCATGTTTGGAAGCAGTAAGGAAGCAGAAGCTTCTCCCTGAGAATGTAAACTGCTCAAGGCCAGGAACTATTTCAAGTTTTATTGTTTTTGTATTCCAAGCCCAAAGATAACACCTAACACCTAATAGCTACTTAAATTCCTGCTGAATAGAACTGAGTACTTGATTGTGACTTCATTCTGAAAAGAATTTTCCCACTCTTTTTAAACTCTCTCATGCGTTTTCTCTTCAGAGAAAATGTCAGTTCCTTGAATGCAAGGAGTTTATCTGATCCGCATTCTGTAAAATATATAATATCTAGTAATACATTTGGGGACATATAAATATGTTGATGAGTTATAATGTTACTAGGATATGCTACATATAAGATATATGCAAATTAAATTCATTTCAATTTGATAAACATTTTTAAGGACCTATTATTTTCAAAGTATTGTGATGACTGGAAATATAAAACTTCAATATATATAGTCCCTGTATAATATATATAGTCTCTGTATAATATATAATTAATTGTATAATTTAAACATTTAATAAAAATTTAAATTAATAAGTATAGGGGGCGGCTAGGTGGCACAGTGAATAGAGCACCAGCCCTAGAGTCAGGAGGACCTGAGTTCAAATCTGGCCTCAGACACTTGACACACTTACTAGCTGTGTGACTTTAGGCAAGTCACTTAACCCCAATTGCCCTCCAAAAAGAAAAAAAAAATTAATAAGTATAACTTAAGTATTAATCATTATTAGATCCAGAATGTACATACTCTGTATATTAAGGAAGGGAAGTTAGGTGGTGCAGTGGATAGAGTGCTGGGCCTGAAGTCAGGAAGACTCATCTTCATGAGTTCAAATCTGACCTCAGACCCTTACTAGCTATATAACCCCAGGCAAGTCACTTAACCCTGTTTGCCTCCATTCCTCCTCTGTAAAATGATGGAAAAGGAAATGGCAAACCACATTAGCACCTTTCCCAGATGGAGTCATGAAGGGTTAAGTGTGACTGAAATGACCAAGCAACAACAAAACTCTCAAGGAGCTTACATTTCACTAGGGTGTGGAGCAGGGAAATATGACACAGATAAGTAGGGTATTCTAGTATACAAGGTAGGATATGATAGGAAAAAGATGAGACCCAGACAAACTGCTCTAGAAGAATTTAAAGAGAATGAAAAAAAACTTTTAGCTAGGCTGAAAGGGAAGGGTTGTTCAAGAAAGGTTTGATACAAGCAAGAGATGGTTCTTGCCCTGAGCCTAAAAGGAAAAGGATGCTGGAAGCTGAAGATAAGGTAGGAATTCAGTCCAGGTATAGGGTAGGAGATGGCCTGTCAAGGTTAGGGGACAGCTAGTAGGCCAGTGTAACAGGAAAAAAGACCTTGCAAAGGAGAGTAATGAGAAAGGTACTATCCTTGAGGATCAATATCTGTTGCCTGCCTCCAGATAAGCCTGTCTGCTCTTTCTCCTGTTATTGATATGTTTTTTAAAACCTTGACGAAAGCGAAAGCTTTAATTTAAAACTCCAGAATGGGAAAGATGCAATTAGAACCTTTATTTTTATTAATTGTTCAGAGTATCTCTTCACTACATACCAGCTTAAATAATCTTTTGTATTCTTTAGATCCCCACTTCCCATTTTATGGACATATGACAGTCTAATAACAAATATTTATCAAATGTCTATTATGTGCTCAGCATTGTATTAGTCACTGTGACAGATTAAAAGGATGTACAATACATGGAAAGACTCAAGGTGGGTGTTAGTAGATTATAGCCTATTATGAGAGATGACTGGAATCCAGGAAAAGATTTAAAAAACATTCTCAAAGACACGTATGACTAGAAAAGGAGATGATCCTGTCGTGGAGGAAGAATGACAGACGATAGATAGAAAGCCCAATTGCTACACTGGTACCCCCAAAATGGTAGGTGAACCAGAGAAAGACCTGTTGCTCATTGGCTGGTTACCCTGTATACAAGAATCCAATAGGATGGGAAGGACCGAAAAGATGGTCATCTTTTTTAATAAATGAGGTACTCAAACCAAAGACAACACGGGTCTCTCAGTATGCAAAGATTTGAATAGTAAGAGGCAAAATAGTCCAACTAGTAAGGTTGCTAGATTTGGAGGCAGAAAAATTGAGGTTCAAATTTCTCATAAGACACTTACTAGCTGTGAGCCCATGGCAAATGCCTTAACGTCTCCTGGTCTGTTACCTCATCTGTGAAACGATGACGTTCGACTCAAAGACTTCACATGTCCCAGCTCTAAGTGCATGATGGCATCCTCCCTGCAGTATAGTCCTATGTGATACATGGTCCCTGCCTTCAAAAAGCCTGCAACCTCGTTGGGGCGATAGACAAAGAAGGAGGGAAAGAAAGAAATGTGTATTAATTGCCTGTGTGCTAAGCACTATTAAGCACTCTACAAATATTATCCCATTTGATCCTTACAATAACCCCAGAATGTAGATATTATTGTTAGCCCCATTTTATAGTTGTTGAAACTGAGGTTAAAAAAAAAGCAACATTGACCGGGGTCACTTAACAGGGTTAAGTGTCTGAGATCCGGTTTGAATTCAGATCCTGCTGACTCCAGGCCCAGCACTCTGTCCTCTGGGGCAATCAGATAGAAGGAACACTAAATTTGAAAGCAAAAGACTTGGGGCAGCTGGGTGGTACAGTGAATAGAGCACTGGTTGTGGAGTCAGGAGGACCTGAGTTCAAATCTGACCTCAGACACTTGACATACTTACCAGTTGTGTAACCTTGGGCAAGTGCTTAACCCCAATTGCCTTGCCTTGCCCCCTCAAAAAATTAAAAAAAAAATGCAAAAGGTTTGAGTTTGGGTTCTTGGTCTACTATGCAATAATCATGTGACCTGGGGTTATTTCACTTAAGCTTTCTGAACCTGTGTTTTCTTACCTGTAATACCATTTGTACTACCTATCACACTAAGCCCCAGTGACCCATAGATGTAATCCTAGAATATAAGCTCCTTGAGGGCAAGGGCTACTTCATTCTTATTTTTATAATCTCCAGCTCATAGCACAACACCTGCCATTGAGAAGGAGTTTAATAAATGCCTATTTATAGTTCCCTCCTTGAATTCAGAGGTGAACTTAAGTGAAGTGAAATATCACATATAATGTCAAACATAGTCAATATATTGATTAGGTTTTTTTTCCCTAAACTTCTCTTTTTCTCTTTCTTATAAAAATTTTGTCACGGGAAGCTCAGAAAGGATATATTCAGAAATAAAAGTGATATAAAAAATGAAATTTGTCAATAAAAACAAGAAAAATAACTAAGAAATATACGGTGAATTGAATTGAATTCATCAAAAAAGGGATGATATGGGCAGCTAGGTGGCACAGTGAATACAGCACCGGCCCTGGGATCAGGAAGACCTGAGTTCAAATTTGGCCTCATACACTTGACACTTAGCCAGCTGTGTAACCTTGGGCAAGTCACTTCACCCCAATTGCCTTGCCTTCCCTCCTCAACAAAACAAAAAAAGGAATGATACATCTTGTTACAATCATTTTTAAAATTCAAAAGCTACGAATATTTTCATCATCTCTCATTTACATTTGATATCTACAAAATTCTAATAAGTTTTTGTTTAAATAGCAAGATGATTTTGATAGTTTTGTCTACTCATCCTACCCAGAGACAGCTGTTCTTGCCAGGGAACACCAAAGAAAAGGTTATTAGATAGATCCTACAGGTTAGAAAGAATCTTAGAGATCATTCCATTCAATTCCCTCATTTTACACATGAGAGAACTGAGGAACAGAAAAGTTAAGTGACTTCTTCAAGGTCACCGAGCTATTAAGTAAACAGAGTCTGCTATTACTTGTAGCAGGAGTACAATATTTGCAGCACTGACCATGACTTTAAATATTCCCGCATAGTGCTTGATCTCAAAATATAACAGACTCTCCACATATATAACAGAAGCAAAACATTTATTCAGACACCAGAATACCAAATCCCCAAATCAGTAAGCCAATTCCATCATAATAGCAAAGAAGTTAATAAGCCACAACAGCACAGAGAACCGCAGCATCTTTTAGCCTTCTCACAAACCAATATTTACTCATGAGCCTGACTGACTCCTTGCCTACGGGTCCTCTCTCCACCCTCTATTTGGCTCTAACTTCCAGCTTCCTGTAAGCTCTGCTTCATCCTTCAGAAAACTCCTCCTACCACAGGCTCCATATGACTACATTCAAGCAATTAAGGGGCAGAGTTTGTTTTCAAAGCAGGGAAGGTTTTCAAATTCCCCCAGTCTTACTAAAGGGCAGGGAAGATCTTCAAATTCCCATTATCATTACAATATTAAAGCCAGTGCTCTTTCTAGCACAAAATGTTCAGGTAAGACTGGAAACTTTTAATACTAAAATTCACTTAGAAATACTTGACAGTGACAGAGAACATTGCAATTTTGTCATGTCATGAAGTAATCAAACCTCATTCTTTATAGCTGGGAGAAAACAGTATTTCATATCTACATTCTTGAATGGATCCGACCTTGGAAACAGAGGTTCACTTATTTTAATATTTCTTGATGTCACTCCTGAAGACTATAGGAGCACCATTGACAGGTAACCAGATGTTTTCAAAGCCCTTTCATTCCCCAAATCAACAAAATGAGCAGAATTTCCCCCAATGGGTAGTCTTTGTAAAGGTCAGATTCCTCCTTCCGCTTGTCACCTTTTAAAAGGATGTTACTTCTATCATATGTGTATACTCTCTAAGTAAAAGAGCAAGAGGTATTGATGAACCTCTTTTTAAAATTTCCTATTCTTATAAATTGCTTGGACAGATCTGCTACCGTTCCTGGAAGGAGTGTGTCAATATACTTCACTATTATCCCACTGTCCAACCTGTGACTTCCTGTACCAAAGTGCTCCCCCCCAACTATGTTGCTTCCTCTATTCGAATGTAAGCTCCTGACAGAGAGGAGAGAGACCTAAATTGCAGAATAAGACAACCATTTTTGGACCTGGACAATATGGCAATTAATTTTGCTTGAGTAGGCCTATTTGTAATCAGGGCTGTTTCTTCTTTTTTTTTTTTTCGTTTAAATAGGGAAGTGGGAGAGAGAGAAAATAAATGTTCATTAATTGAAAAGTAAAATTAAAAAATGTAAACTTTTAGAGGGCAGGGCCAGTCTTTGCATTTGTCTTTTCATCCCATTTTACATAGTGCTTGGCACATAGTAAGTATTTAATAAATGCTTTTTCATTCATGCATACAAGTTTAAGTTTATTCTCAAGGGATGGCTTCTACTTCTCTGGATGTACTTCATTTTGTCGGTGTCTTTCCAGATAGGGCCTAAGCCTCCACTGTTCTGGACCATGCACATCTATTAACGCTGCCAGACATCAAATTAAAGGTTATCTCGGCTACCACTGTCAACTGATATTAAACTTTCAGTCCTTTAAAATTGCTGGTTGTTTTCTTTTCTTCTCATAGACTATTGTTAGAACAAGTTCCCCCTCCCTCCTCCATTTTATTCTTTTGTAATTGATATTTGAATCTACATAAGACATTGTCATTAATTTTCTTGCTTCAAACTTTGGAATTTTGATTCTCTTACCCACTTTATTAACTATCCTCAATTTGGTGTGATTCAGACTTGATGAGAATGTTTCCTATGATTCATTGCTAAAAAATATTGAAGGGAATAAGGAACCATATCATTCTTTTCTTCTTTTCCTTCATAAATTCCCTCCATCTCTGTATTCCTAATCATTTGTTTATGCTTAATTCTAACTCCAGAAACTTTTACAATGATCCCCTTAGAATTCCACGTAGAAGCTTCTGGGCAACACAAAACACACTAAGAGACCATCCCCCAATTCAGGAGCATGGCAGGGGATTAAGGTAATTTCAGTGTGTACTATTTCTAGCTTCAGTAGGCTTGTGTGGGAAGAAGAGCAGGAGGTCTTGAACTGAAGAAATTCAATGTGAGTTAGTGTGATGGAGCAGCCAAAAAAAATTTAATGTGTTCCTAAGTTACAGTAAAAGAATCACAGTGTCCAAGATGTGATCATTCTGCTTACAGGCCATATCCGGAATATTATGTTCAGTTTGGGGGCAGTACATTTTAAGAACAACACTGATAAGCTGGAAAGTGTTCAGAGGATGGAAACCAGGATAATGAAGGGCCTCAAGTTGATGCCAAATGTGGAGTGGTTTAAGGAACCAGGGATGTTTAGCCTAGAGAATAGAAGATTCAGGCAAGGCCAAGATGGCAGAGAACAGACAGGGACTCACTTAAGCTCTCTCAAATTTCACTCCAAACAACTTTAAAAGAATACCTCAAAATTAATTCTGGAGTGGCAGAACCCACAAAAGGACAGGGTGACAAAATGTCTCAGTCCAAGACAAGTTAGAAAGTCAGCAGGAAAGGTCTGTTGCACCAGGGTGAGACCGGAGAGTAGGTAAGTATAGGCAATACCCTAGCAAGCCAGAAGCAGGCCTTAGAGGTAATTGAATCTACATCAGTGATTTCTGGAGCCTTCAGGCCATAGACAGTAAGGGTGTTGGTCAACTGCTCAGAAGGAGATTACAGGAGTCCCTTTGCTGGGACTGGGTGCAGGACTCTGATGCATTACTCATACAACTCACAGTCCTGTGTTATAGTCCCAGGGTGAAGAGGAGCACTAGTATGGCAGAGTTTGTGGCCACAAGGAGGCAGGGACATTGGTCACAGCTTCAAGGAAGAAAAGAGTACTTATGATTGCTCACAGATGAAACCATAGGCCAGAAAAAAGTGACCACACCTCTCTTTAGACCACATCACCTTAGAAGAACTGAAAACTTACAAATCCTCAGAACTTGCCCTGAAAATAGCACAAAAAAACCAAAGCTTTGGAGAATTTCCCCTCCACCCTAGTGTAATGGTAATTAATTTGTTTGATCAGATGTTAAGTAGATCCTAGTAACCTAGTGTTAAGTATAGAACTCTTCCCATTGGTGATAAGGTGTGAATTCCCAGAACTCTGTCCATTGGTGAGAAGGTGTGAATTTC
>JAQQSW010000145.1:41274-82249 GCA_028646575.1 Pseudocheirus occidentalis
AGGATTTGTAAGTTTTCAGTTCTTCTAAGGTGATGTGGTCTAAAGAGAGGTGTGGTCACTTTTTTCTGGCCTATGGTTTCATCTGTGAGCAATCATAAGTACTCTTTTCTTCCTTGAAGCTGTGACCAATGTCCCTGCCTCCTTGTGGCCACAAACTCTGCCATACTAGTGCTCCTCTTCACCCTGGGACTATAACACAGGACTGTGAGTTGTATGAGTAATGCATCAGAGTCCTGCACCCAGTCCCAGCAAAGGGACTCCTGTAATCTCCTTCTGAGCAGTTGACCAACACCCTTACTGTCTATGGCCTGAAGGCTCCAGAAATCACTGATGTAGATTCAATTACCTCTAAGGCCTGCTTCTGGCTTGCTAGGGTATTGCCTATACTTACCTACTCTCCGGTCTCACCCTGGTGCAACAGACCTTTCCTGCTGACTTTCTAACTTGTCTTGGACTGAGACATTTTGTCACCCTGTCCTTTTGTGGGTTCTGCCACTCCAGAATTAATTTTGAGGTATTCTTTTAAAGTTGTTTGGAGTGAAATTTGAGAGAGCTTAAGTGAGTCCCTGTCTGTTCTCTGCCATCTTGGCCTTGCCTGAATCTTCTATTCTCTAGGCTAAACATCCCTGGTTCCTTAAACCACTCCACATTTGGCATCAACTTGAGGCCCTTCATTATCCTGGTTTCCATCCTCTGAACACTTTCCAGCTTATCAGTGTTGTTCTTAAAATGTACTGCCCCCAAACTGAACATAATATTCCGGATATGGCCTGTAAGCAGAATGATCACATCTTGGACACTGTGATTCTTTTACTGTAACTTAGGAACACATTAAATTTTTTTTGGCTGCTCCATCACACTAACTCACATTGAATTTCTTCAGTTCAAGACCTCCTGCTCTTCTTCCCACACAAGCCTACTGAAGCTAGAAATAGTACACACTGAAATTACCTTAATCCCCTGCCATGCTCCTGAATTGGGGGATGGTCTCTTAGTGTGTTTTGTGTTGCCCAGAAGCTTCTACGTGGAATTCTAAGGGGATCATTGTAAAAGTTTCTGGAGTTAGAATTAAGCATAAACAAATGATTAGGAATACAGAGATGGAGGGAATTTATGAAGGAAAAGAAGAAAAGAATGATATGGTTCCTTATTCCCTTCAATATTTTTTAGCAATGAATCATAGGAAACATTCTCATCAAGTCTGAATCACACCAAATTGAGGATAGTTAATAAAGTGGGTAAGAGAATCAAAATTCCAAAGTTTGAAGCAAGAAAATTAATGACAATGTCTTATGTAGATTCAAATATCAATTACAAAAGAATAAAATGGAGGAGGGAGGGGGAACTTGTTCTAACAATAGTCTATGAGAAGAAAAGAAAACAACCAGCAATTTTAAAGGACTGAAAGTTTAATATCAGTTGACAGTGGTAGCCGAGATAACCTTTAATTTGATGTCTGGCAGCGTTAATAGATGTGCATGGTCCAGAACAGTGGAGGCTTAGGCCCTATCTGGAAAGACACCGACAAAATGAAGTACATCCAGAGAAGTAGAAGCCATCCCTTGAGAATAAACTTAAACTTGTATGCATGAATGAAAAAGCATTTATTAAATACTTACTATGTGCCAAGCACTATGTAAAATGGGATGAAAAGACAAATGCAAAGACTGGCCCTGCCCTCTAAAAGTTTACATTTTTTAATTTTACTTTTCAATTAATGAACATTTATTTTCTCTCTCTCCCACTTCCCTATTTAAACGAAAAAAAAAAAAAGAAGAAACAGCCCTGATTACAAATAGGCCTACTCAAGCAAAATTAATTGCCATATTGTCCAGGTCCAAAAATGGTTGTCTTATTCTGCAATTTAGGTCTCTCTCCTCTCTGTCAGGAGCTTACATTCGAATAGAGGAAGCAACATAGTTGGGGGGGAGCACTTTGGTACAGGAAGTCACAGGTTGGACAGTGGGATAATAGTGAAGTATATTGACACACTCCTTCCAGGAACGGTAGCAGATCTGTCCAAGCAATTTATAAGAATAGGAAATTTTAAAAAGAGGTTCATCAATACCTCTTGCTCTTTTACTTAGAGAGTATACACATATGATAGAAGTAACATCCTTTTAAAAGGTGACAAGCGGAAGGAGGAATCTGACCTTTACAAAGACTACCCATTGGGGGAAATTCTGCTCATTTTGTTGATTTGGGGAATGAAAGGGCTTTGAAAACATCTGGTTACCTGTCAATGGTGCTCCTATAGTCTTCAGGAGTGACATCAAGAAATATTAAAATAAGTGAACCTCTGTTTCCAAGGTCGGATCCATTCAAGAATGTAGATATGAAATACTGTTTTCTCCCAGCTATAAAGAATGAGGTTTGATTACTTCATGACATGACAAAATTGCAATGTTCTCTGTCACTGTCAAGTATTTCTAAGTGAATTTTAGTATTAAAAGTTTCCAGTCTTACCTGAACATTTTGTGCTAGAAAGAGCACTGGCTTTAATATTGTAATGATAATGGGAATTTGAAGATCTTCCCTGCCCTTTAGTAAGACTGGGGGAATTTGAAAACCTTCCCTGCTTTGAAAACAAACTCTGCCCCTTAATTGCTTGAATGTAGTCATATGGAGCCTGTGGTAGGAGGAGTTTTCTGAAGGATGAAGCAGAGCTTACAGGAAGCTGGAAGTTAGAGCCAAATAGAGGGTGGAGAGAGGACCCGTAGGCAAGGAGTCAGTCAGGCTCATGAGTAAATATTGGTTTGTGAGAAGGCTAAAAGATGCTGCGGTTCTCTGTGCTGTTGTGGCTTATTAACTTCTTTGCTATTATGATGGAATTGGCTTACTGATTTGGGGATTTGGTATTCTGGTGTCTGAATAAATGTTTTGCTTCTGTTATATATGTGGAGAGTCTGTTATATTTTGAGATCAAGCACTATGCGGGAATATTTAAAGTCATGGTCAGTGCTGCAAATATTGTACTCCTGCTACAAGTAATAGCAGACTCTGTTTACTTAATAGCTCGGTGACCTTGAAGAAGTCACTTAACTTTTCTGTTCCTCAGTTCTCTCATGTGTAAAATGAGGGAATTGAATGGAATGATCTCTAAGATTCTTTCTAACCTGTAGGATCTATCTAATAACCTTTTCTTTGGTGTTCCCTGGCAAGAACAGCTGTCTCTGGGTAGGATGAGTAGACAAAACTATCAAAATCATCTTGCTATTTAAACAAAAACTTATTAGAATTTTGTAGATATCAAATGTAAATGAGAGATGATGAAAATATTCGTAGCTTTTGAATTTTAAAAATGATTGTAACAAGATGTATCATTCCTTTTTTTGTTTTGTTGAGGAGGGAAGGCAAGGCAATTGGGGTGAAGTGACTTGCCCAAGGTTACACAGCTGGCTAAGTGTCAAGTGTATGAGGCCAAATTTGAACTCAGGTCTTCCTGATCCCAGGGCCGGTGCTGTATTCACTGTGCCACCTAGCTGCCCATATCATCCCTTTTTTGATGAATTCAATTCAATTCACCGTATATTTCTTAGTTATTTTTCTTGTTTTTATTGACAAATTTCATTTTTTATATCACTTTTATTTCTGAATATATCCTTTCTGAGCTTCCCGTGACAAAATTTTTATAAGAAAGAGAAAAAGAGAAGTTTAGGGAAAAAAAACCTAATCAATATATTGACTATGTTTGACATTATATGTGATATTTCACTTCACTTAAGTTCACCTCTGAATTCAAGGAGGGAACTATAAATAGGCATTTATTAAACTCCTTCTCAATGGCAGGTGTTGTGCTATGAGCTGGAGATTATAAAAATAAGAATGAAGTAGCCCTTGCCCTCAAGGAGCTTATATTCTAGGATTACATCTATGGGTCACTGGGGCTTAGTGTGATAGGTAGTACAAATGGTATTACAGGTAAGAAAACACAGGTTCAGAAAGCTTAAGTGAAATAACCCCAGGTCACATGATTATTGCATAGTAGACCAAGAACCCAAACTCAAACCTTTTGCATTTTTTTTTTAATTTTTTGAGGGGGCAAGGCAAGGCAATTGGGGTTAAGCACTTGCCCAAGGTTACACAACTGGTAAGTATGTCAAGTGTCTGAGGTCAGATTTGAACTCAGGTCCTCCTGACTCCACAACCAGTGCTCTATTCACTGTACCACCCAGCTGCCCCAAGTCTTTTGCTTTCAAATTTAGTGTTCCTTCTATCTGATTGCCCCAGAGGACAGAGTGCTGGGCCTGGAGTCAGCAGGATCTGAATTCAAACCGGATCTCAGACACTTAACCCTGTTAAGTGACCCCGGTCAATGTTGCTTTTTTTTTAACCTCAGTTTCAACAACTATAAAATGGGGCTAACAATAATATCTACATTCTGGGGTTATTGTAAGGATCAAATGGGATAATATTTGTAGAGTGCTTAATAGTGCTTAGCACACAGGCAATTAATACACATTTCTTTCTTTCCCTCCTTCTTTGTCTATCGCCCCAACGAGGTTGCAGGCTTTTTGAAGGCAGGGACCATGTATCACATAGGACTATACTGCAGGGAGGATGCCATCATGCACTTAGAGCTGGGACATGTGAAGTCTTTGAGTCGAACGTCATCGTTTCACAGATGAGGTAACAGACCAGGAGACGTTAAGGCATTTGCCATGGGCTCACAGCTAGTAAGTGTCTTATGAGAAATTTGAACCTCAATTTTTCTGCCTCCAAATCTAGCAACCTTACTAGTTGGACTATTTTGCCTCTTACTATTCAAATCTTTGCATACTGAGAGACCCGTGTTGTCTTTGGTTTGAGTACCTCATTTATTAAAAAAGATGACCATCTTTTCGGTCCTTCCCATCCTATTGGATTCTTGTATACAGGGTAACCAGCCAATGAGCAACAGGTCTTTCTCTGGTTCACCTACCATTTTGGGGGTACCAGTGTAGCAATTGGGCTTTCTATCTATCGTCTGTCATTCTTCCTCCACGACAGGATCATCTCCTTTTCTAGTCATACGTGTCTTTGAGAATGTTTTTTAAATCTTTTCCTGGATTCCAGTCATCTCTCATAATAGGCTATAATCTACTAACACCCACCTTGAGTCTTTCCATGTATTGTACATCCTTTTAATCTGTCACAGTGACTAATACAATGCTGAGCACATAATAGACATTTGATAAATATTTGTTATTAGACTGTCATATGTCCATAAAATGGGAAGTGGGGATCTAAAGAATACAAAAGATTATTTAAGCTGGTATGTAGTGAAGAGATACTCTGAACAATTAATAAAAATAAAGGTTCTAATTGCATCTTTCCCATTCTGGAGTTTTAAATTAAAGCTTTCGCTTTCGTCAAGGTTTTAAAAAACATATCAATAACAGGAGAAAGAGCAGACAGGCTTATCTGGAGGCAGGCAACAGATATTGATCCTCAAGGATAGTACCTTTCTCATTACTCTCCTTTGCAAGGTCTTTTTTCCTGTTACACTGGCCTACTAGCTGTCCCCTAACCTTGACAGGCCATCTCCTACCCTATACCTGGACTGAATTCCTACCTTATCTTCAGCTTCCAGCATCCTTTTCCTTTTAGGCTCAGGGCAAGAACCATCTCTTGCTTGTATCAAACCTTTCTTGAACAACCCTTCCCTTTCAGCCTAGCTAAAAGTTTTTTTTCATTCTCTTTAAATTCTTCTAGAGCAGTTTGTCTGGGTCTCATCTTTTTCCTATCATATCCTACCTTGTATACTAGAATACCCTACTTATCTGTGTCATATTTCCCTGCTCCACACCCTAGTGAAATGTAAGCTCCTTGAGAGTTTTGTTGTTGCTTGGTCATTTCAGTCACACTTAACCCTTCATGACTCCATCTGGGAAAGGTGCTAATGTGGTTTGCCATTTCCTTTTCCATCATTTTACAGAGGAGGAATGGAGGCAAACAGGGTTAAGTGACTTGCCTGGGGTTATATAGCTAGTAAGGGTCTGAGGTCAGATTTGAACTCATGAAGATGAGTCTTCCTGACTTCAGGCCCAGCACTCTATCCACTGCACCACCTAACTTCCCTTCCTTAATATACAGAGTATGTACATTCTGGATCTAATAATGATTAATACTTAAGTTATACTTATTAATTTTTTTTTTCTTTTTGGAGGGCAATTGGGGTTAAGTGACTTGCCTAAAGTCACACAGCTAGTAAGTGTGTCAAGTGTCTGAGGCCAGATTTGAACTCAGGTCCTCCTGACTCTAGGGCTGGTGCTCTATTCACTGTGCCACCTAGCCGCCCCCTATACTTATTAATTTAAATTTTTATTAAATGTTTAAATTATACAATTAATTATATATTATACAGAGACTATATATATTATACAGGGACTATATATATTGAAGTTTTATATTTCCAGTCATCACAATACTTTGAAAATAATAGGTCCTTAAAAATGTTTATCAAATTGAAATGAATTTAATTTGCATATATCTTATATGTAGCATATCCTAGTAACATTATAACTCATCAACATATTTATATGTCCCCAAATGTATTACTAGATATTATATATTTTACAGAATGCGGATCAGATAAACTCCTTGCATTCAAGGAACTGACATTTTCTCTGAAGAGAAAACGCATGAGAGAGTTTAAAAAGAGTGGGAAAATTCTTTTCAGAATGAAGTCACAATCAAGTACTCAGTTCTATTCAGCAGGAATTTAAGTAGCTATTAGGTGTTAGGTGTTATCTTTGGGCTTGGAATACAAAAACAATAAAACTTGAAATAGTTCCTGGCCTTGAGCAGTTTACATTCTCAGGGAGAAGCTTCTGCTTCCTTACTGCTTCCAAACATGCCCTTGTCTCCTCCATGCTAGTAAAACCCTCCCTTGATCCATCTATCCTCACCTTCCATTGTCCCGTATCTTTCTTTCCTTTTGTGGCAGTGCTCTTTACAATCTGGCTTTTGATCTCTTCATTCAGTCAAGATTACTCTCTCTAAAGTTACTGAGCATCTCTTAATTGCCAACTCTAATGGCGGCTTCCCAAGCCCTCTCCTTGATCTTTGACACTGTTGACCACCCTCTTCTCCTTGATACTCTCTTCTCTCTAGGTTTTTTTTTCTTTCTCCTCCAATCTGTCTGTCCTCCCCTCAGTTTCCTTTATTAAATCTTCATCCAAGTCATGCTTACTAACCTTAGATATCCCCCAAGGCTTTGTCCTGGGCCTTATTTTCTTCTCCGTTTATACTGTTTCACTTGGTGATCTAATTACTTCCAATGAATTCATTTTTCATCTTTATACTGATGGTTTTCAAATCTACATATCCAGTCCTAACCTCTCTATTGACCTCCAGTCTTGCATCTCCAACTGTCAATTGAACATCTCAAACTGGATTTCTTGTAGACAGCTTAAATTCAACAGGTTCAAAACCATTCTCAGTATACCCCTCCCCCCCAATCCTTCCTTCTTCCAAATTTCCTTATTACTATTGAGGTACTACCATCCTCCAGGTGTCATCTTTGGCTCCTCACTCTTTCATCTCCCATGTCCAATCTGTTGCCAAAGTCTGTTGCTTTTATCTTTGTAACATTTCTCATATATGTCCACTTTTCTAACCATTCTAGTACAGGCCCTTATTACTTCCTGCACGGACTGTTGCAAATAGCCTTTTGGTTGGTCTCCATACCTCAAATCTTCCCACTCCAGTCTATCCTCCAATCAGCTGCCAAAATGATCTTGATAAAGTGCAAGTCTAGCAATATCATCCCCTATTTAATAAACTCTGGAGGTTCCTTGTTACTTCCAGGATGAAATGTTAAATTCTCCATTTGGCATTCAAAGCACTGCATAATGTGCCTTCCCCACCTTTCCAGGTTTTTTATACCTTAAACTCTACTGCCCCACATAATCTGCAATCCAGTGACACTGGCCTTCTTGCTGTTCATTGAACAAAACATTCCATATCCTGACTCTGGAAATTTTCACTGGCTGTCCCTCATGGCTGGAATTCTTTGCCTCTCCCATTTCTGTCCTTCTGGCTTCTCTGGCTTCCTTCAAGTCCCAGCTTAAATCCCTAGAAAGATTTCTATAGGAAGCCTTTACTGATTATCTCCATTATATCATACACATACACATGCATATATATGTATATTTATGTATACATATATGTATATATTTGTTTGTACACAGTTGTTTTCATGTAATTTCCTGATTAGATAGGACAGAGATGGTGCAGTGAATAGAGAGAAAAAATGAGTCAGGAAGACTCATCTTCCTGAGTTCAAAATCTGACCTTAGATAGTAGCTGTGTGATCTGGGGCAAGTCACTTATCTCTGTTTGCCTCAATTTTCTCTTCTGTAAAATAACCTGGAGAAGGAAAGGGCAAACCACTCCAGTATACATAGCAAGAAAAGCCCCAAATGGGGTCATGAAGAATTGAATATTACTGAACAACAAAAACAGCCCCATTAGACTTGTGGGCTCTTTGGGAGTGGGGACTGTATTTTACTTTTCTTTACATTTCCAGCATTTAGCATAGTGCCTGACATATAGCAGGCACTTAATAAATATTTGTTTACCAATTGACTACAGATAAGTAAAGACAAAGTGCAAATAAAATGTCACAGAACTCATCAACAGGAGACCCATCTTTCAATTCAGACTATAGAATTTTACTTTGGTGACAAGGAAGATCAAAATGTACAATCAGAAGAAGACAACAAAGTCAAAATTCCTACATCCAAAGCCTCCAAGAAAAATATGAATTGGTCTTAGGCCATGGAAGAGCTCAAAAAGGATTTTGAAAATCAACTAAGAGAAGTAGAAGAAAAGTTCGGAAGAGAAATAAGTGATGCAAGAAAATAATGAAAAACAAGTCAACAGCTTGCTAAAAAAGACCTCCCCCCACCCCAAATACTGGAAAAAATAACACCTTAAAAAAGAGAGTAGACCAAATGGCAAAAGAGGTCCAAAAAGCTAATGAGAAAAAAATGCTTTAAAAAGCAGAATTGACCAAATAGAAAAGAGGTGCAAAAGCTCACAGAAGAAAATAATCCCTTAAAAATTAGAATGGAGCAAATGGAACCTAACAACTCTATGAGGAATCAAGAAATGATAAACAAAACCAAAAGAACAAAAAAAATAGAAGAAAATGTGAAATATCTCACTGAAAAAAACAGCTGACCTGGAAAATAGATCCAGGAGAGATAATTAAAAAAAAAATTGTATTACCTGAAAGTTGTGATCAAAAAAAGAGCCTAGACATTATCTTTCAAGTAATTATCTAAGAAAACTGCCCTGATATTCTAGAATCAGAAGGTAAAATAAAAAATTGAAAGAATACACCAATCACCTCCTGAAAGAGATCCCAAAATGAAAACTCCTAGGAATATTATAGCCAAATTCCAGAATTTCCAGGTTAAGGAGAATAGCAAGTAGGCAGAAAGAAACAATTCAAGTATTGTGAAACAGCAATCAGAATAACACAAGATGTAGCACCTTCTACATTAAGGGATTGGAGGACTTGGAATATGATATTTTGTAGGTCAAAGGATCTAGGATTAAAACCAAGAATCACCTACCCAGCAAAACTGAGTGTAATCAGTGAAGGAAAAATTTGATATTCAATGACATAGAGGAATTTAATGCATCCTTGAAAAGCCAGAGCTAAATAGACAAATAGACTTTCAAATATAAGACTCAATAAAAGCATGAAAAGGTAAGCAGGAAATAGAAATCATAAGGGATTTATTAACATTGAACTGTTAACATTCCTATATGGAAACATGATTTTTGTAACTTGTGTGACCTTTCTTAGTATTAGGGTAGTTGGAGGAAATACATGCAGAGAGAGGGCAGAGGGTGAGTTGAATATGAAGAGATGATATATGAAAAATAAAATTAAGGGGTAAGATAGGAATGTACTGGAAGAAGGATAAAGGGAGAGGTAAAATGGGGGTAAATTATCTCACATAAAAGAGGCAGGAAAAAGCTTTTACAGTGGAGGGGAATAGGGGGAAGGTGAGACGGAATGAGTGAATCTTAAGGGCGGATTAGGGGAGAGGGTAATCAGAAGCAAGCATTTCTGAGAAGGGACAGAGGCGAAGGAGAGAAAAGAATAAAGAGGGTAGCAGGATAGAATGGAAGGAAATATGGTTAGTCTTTCACAACAGGACTGTCATGGAAGTGTTTTGCATGACTACACATGTATAACCTATACTGAATTGCCCCATCAAGGAGGGAAGAAGTTAGAGAATTTGAAACTCAAAGTTTTAAAAAATTGAATTTTTTTTTGTAGTTTGAGGGTTTATTTAACACAAATAAAAATGTGCAAAGCTTTTTACTCATTTTCTTCACTCCTCAGTGTGGCATTTGGATTGGTGATCTTGATGGCTAGCTGAGCTGCTCTCTCAACAATAACTTTCTGATTCTTAGAGGAAACATTTTGAGCAATCTCAACACAGTACAATTTGTTGCACATCAGGAGCACTTCCACCTTTTTGACGTTGTGCACCAAAAACTTCCTGAATCCACTTGGCAGCATGTGTTTTGTCTTCTTATTGCTTCCATAACCAATACTGGGCATCAAGATCTGGCCCTTGAATCTCCTTTGCATCCTGTTGTCAACGTCTCTTGATTTACACCAGTTTCTTTTGATCTTGATGTATCTGTGGGATTGGTGCCAGATGAACTTCTTGGTTCTCTTCTTGATGATCTTAGGCTTCATGAGGGATCTGAGGGCGGGCATGGGGTCGGTGAAGAAACAACGGCCCCTCTATGGGAAGCGCCGACAGAGCAAAAATTAATGTTAAAAATTGTTTTTACATGCAACTGAGAAATAAGATAGACAGCTAAT
The DNA here is from genome assembly GCA_028646575.1 of Pseudocheirus occidentalis. Taxonomy (NCBI): domain Eukaryota; kingdom Metazoa; phylum Chordata; class Mammalia; order Diprotodontia; family Pseudocheiridae; genus Pseudocheirus; species Pseudocheirus occidentalis. The sequence goes on from JAQQSW010000145.1 coordinate 52,115, forward strand.
AGGGTGTAGAAATCTACTTTACCCTATAGGGAAATAGAAGAGGAAAGAGATAAGAGAAGGGGGTGGTGGTGATAGAAGGAAGGGCAGATCAGGGGAAAGGGTGATCAGAATGCAAGCCATCATGTGGTAGGGGGAGGAGAAAGATGGGGAGAAAATTTGTAACCAAAACCCAAAATAAATAAATAAATAAATGAACAAACAAACAAATACATACATACATACATAAAAAAACCAATTATCCCCCCCCATCCCTTAGGGTTACCCCTAGAACACTGAAGGGCCATTATAATCATCTGAGATCTGGGGACCTGACCTAGTGTGTGGTAGTTAGGAGAGTACTCCCAGAATCTAAATAAACTGAAACAAATTACAAAGTTAAGTCAGAGGCACTAACATTTGTGTTGATGGGTCAAGGCCTAATGGGATGTAGCACCTGAGCTGAGGACTGATGCAAATCAGAGACACCAAGAAACAAGGGTAAGACAGCATTTCAGGCACAGTGGGAAGGCTGTGAAAAGCCAGAGAGGTGGAAGATGTGATGCCATGTATAGACAATAGCAAATACAATAATATAGTTGGAATGTAAGGTTTGTGAAGAGAAATAACATGACAAGAATCAGAAAAGATAGGTTTGAGCTAGACTGTCAGGGTTTTAAAAACTTAACAGAGAAATTTGTGTTTTATCTTAGGAGAAATACAGCCACAAAAGCTTCTTGAGCAGGGGAATGACACAGTTAAATCTATGTTTTATGGAATATCAGCTGGCAGTTGTAGAGAAAGTGGATTATAAAGGCAGAAAATGAGAGGCAGGAAGACCAATTGAGAGGCTATTGGGCTTGTCTAGGTGAAAAGTGATGAAGGCCTGAATTAAATTGGTGGGTGTGTGAGGACAGAAAATGAGAGGGATGTGAGACAGATAGAATCAATGTATTGGAAGAAGGATAAAGGGAGAGGTAAAATGGGGCAAATTATTTATTTATTTGTATTTATGGGTCAATTTATTTGGTATTTATTGACAGCTTGCTGTTGGTAAGGGAGAGTCTTTGTCCTCAAGTAGCTTGCTATCTAACTGAGAAGACAAGATGTGTATACAAGACAAGACAGCTGGCACTACAAGGCAGTATGAATGCCAAAGGAATAATATTGTAAATGTCCAGATAATTCACAGAGCAAGTACACTCTGGCTAGAGTGCTTATTAGTTTATATTCAATAGGCCTTCTGAAGGGCAGCTAGGTGGTATAGTGGTGAATAAAGTAGAAAGCCTGGAGTCAGGAGGGCCTGAGTGCAAATTCAGTCTCAGAGACTTACTAGCTGTGAGATCCCCATGGCCAGTCACTTAACCCTGTTTGCCTCAGTTTCCTCATCTGTAAAAAAGATACTCTTTAGTATCTTTGCCAAGACAACCCCAAAAGGGTCATGAAAAGTTGAACATGAAACAAGAAAGGCATGAGAGATGGCACAGTAAAGTGAAAAGAACCCTGAACTGGGAAACTTAGGATGTGTTATAAGATCTCTGCTCTATTTATTATTTGTGTGATCTTGAACAAGTCCCTTAACTCTTAGTGTCACTATCTGTAAAATGAGGCAGCTGAGTTGTATGATCTATAAGGTTTCTTCCATTTCTAAATCTTATGATCTTCAAGGCTCTGATCACAGTGATTTTTATGATTTTTCTTTTTCAAATATGAATTATTGAAATATAAATATGATTAATATCCTCCAGGTCATTAAAGTAAAAAAGAACAAAGAGAAGAGATAAGGCAAGAGATTCAAGGTTAATAGCAATTCAATGTTTTGCAATACAAACTGCAGAATTTAAAAGTTCTGGCTAATGTTTCGGGAAGTCTCTTCATTTGCATTCAGTCATATATGTAAAAACAGATCTATAGTAGACTCTCACTGAGTTGGCACCGTCTGGGTCTTATTCAAGGTTGGAGTCTCTCTACTATAGCCTGGGTTTTACTGTGACTGAAATTTAGATGCAGAATAAGTCTTACTATTGTGCTTCAATCTTTCCTTTCCTTGTGAAAAGAGCTGAAAACTCAAAACTTGATCAGGAAGGTAGGGACATTGTATAGAGTTAGTGAAGGGTGACTAAGGAGAAGAGATTGCCCAACTGTATCTAAAAAAGCCTGGGAAAGGCTAGATTAGGGTTATACTTTAAAATTTCAACTTAAATTTTTTTTTTGCCAGTCTGGGATGTCTTTCCACCAATGCAGAGTACAACCTTTTTTCAGGAAATGTGACCAAAGAATTCTTTACTCTGAAGTTGACCTGTTAATTAAGTTGATCTCTCCCAGCCTAGCTAGTATGATTCTTGAATGAAAGTAGGTCAGTCCATCAGAAGCTACACACAAATCCTTCCCAGCTTAGTAGGACCTAACAAAGCTAGCATTCTGTTGCACGGTCTTCAATTACCAAGGGTCATCTTCCTGCTAGGCAGAAGCATAAGAACAGACATCAGAGGAAACTTTCTTATTAAGATATTTTAAAAAATCTGACAGTCCTCCAAACCAAATCAATATCTCTCTTGAAACCTAGTGATTTCAGTTTGAAAGAGGGCTTAGGGGAAGATAATGAAAAATAAATTGGAAAATGTAGTTCTGGATTTTAAAAAAGGTCAAATACTTGTAGGCTTCTCAGAAGTGTCAAACCTGTTTATAGTGGTGCCTGGCTTCACTCATCCAGAGCAAGGTTAACTATGTCTCTCTCTCAGGGTTCTAGAGGTGACCTTGAGGGGTTAGGGTATCTCTTCTCTAGTGCTTTTGGCTCAAGTATATGTTCTTGGTGTGATAAACTTACTGTTAGTCATCACTGTACTACAGTCCCATTTAACCAATTGACATTAATTAGCTTTTACAAAGGGTTATTTAAAAATATAGAAAGAACAAACATCTTTCTCACTTTTCCTACTCTTCAGGAGCATACTCTTCCCTATTCCATTTCAGTCCCTGGGAGTAATTTCTACCAAGTTCTCAAGTAAATTTGGCACTGTTGTTGTATGAGCCTTTGTCTCAACTATTGCTGGGCTGGGCTCTGAGAATTGTTGCTTTGGGTCTCAAAGGTGGGCTGGCTAGCTTCACGGACTTTACTCCTAGACCTCTTGTTGATTCACTTTCCTGACCTTTAGAAACTCACAAGGTCATAGGATAAATAGAATAAATATTGAGGTAAAGGAATGAGGCCTGGACTCACCAACGCTGTCAGCTGTGGATGGGGAGGACTCAAGGCTATCATTACATCTGTTCTTTCTCTTTTCTCGTTGGAACTCCACTAAGGAGAAAGAAATCATATGAAGAGAAGTCATGAGGTCATTTTTTGCTTTTTGAATGCATTTGCTTTTTGAGTGCATTAGTAACCGTCTCAGCTAATAAAGAGGCTCCTATGCATCATTTGGTTAACAAATCAGTACCAGTTACAAGAACGCCTATGTATGCTACAAAGTCTCTTCAAGGCAATTCAATTACGTGTCAAGATTTTCCAAGAAGTAGGCTCCCAAATCTCTTCCCTACGAGGAATTGCATTAGTGCCATCCTATGTGTGCTTTTAACAATTGGGCTCCATGGTCAGAGTCCTGTTGCACTTGAATATAATGAGGACTCAAGAAAAGAGTTAGAAGATCCTGGATATGATGAGCACTGGAACGAAATGAAACATAGTAAGTAGAAAGAGACCAGGATTTAGGGTCAGAGTAACTTTCACCTACTAGCCATTAAACCTTGGGCAAATCCCTTAATCACTCAGGGTTTCATTTTTACCCTTGAATATAAAATGATGGGATTGAATCCCCTCAGTCCCTTCATTTATGTTGGCATAATGCTTGCTCTGAGCAAAAAACACGTCATCAATTTGCCAGTTTACCAGTGATGAGCCCTATTAATCCTTTGCTAGGAACAGAAAGCAGACATAGTATGTTATCAGACTGTGGTTAAAGCCTTTCCAGCTTGCCAGAGCCTGCATTTTTACTGTGCTTTAAGCCATATTCCTACAAACATCACAGAAAATAAAACTATCAATACTAAAAGGTCTAGAATTTGAGAATATCTCAAATGACCAAGCTTCATCAGCTGATGCAATATATATTTAAAACCAAACAGCAAAGAAAATAGAAATGGTGGGATGAAGATTTTTATTTCAAAATAAAATTTTTCCATCAATTGATTCATTTGGTCTTTCTAATGTTAGAGAGAAAATGACTAGTTACTGACATGGGGCCTATTTTTTTTAATCATGGTCTGTGTTAATCCAAACCATTGAATAGTTAATGGAAAATATCAAAAAATTAGACAAAGGGACAAAGATAAGAAAATACTGTATGCATTTGCAAGAGCATGAACCTTACACACATAAGCAGTTGAAAAATGGGATGTGGATAAAGAGATAAAAACACAAACCCAATTTTTTTCACTATTTCTTGTAGAAATTTAATTTACATATAATATAAGCTTTAATAGCCCCTCTCAGAGACTATGAATATGTTATGTTATCTTTAAGAGAGACAGTTATCTTTTTTAAAAAAATAATTTAATTTTAAAAAACATTTATTTTCCAAATTTTGTGTTTCAAATTCTCTCTCTCCTTCCAGGCCTTCTTCTACCCTATTGAAAAGGCAAGCAATAGGAGAAATAATCTTTTCAGAACTGATACTTAATTTTCATGGCAGAAGGAGTCAGGTTTATGAGAGAACTGAGTTGAAATTGTAATTTCCTGAGGAGAAAAAGCAAGAGTTAATTTTTATTTTTGAGTAGTCTGTTTGAGAACTAAGAGAGTTAGCTGCCATTTTGACAGAGACTGATAGTAAGAGAGTTTAACTGTCATTCTTGTGAGATATTGGGATTGAGAGACTTCACTCTTATCTTTTGAAGTTTGTGGGAAGATTATGAGAATTAGCTGTAATCTCTGAGAGAATCTCAAGAGATATTGTGAGAGAACTGTGCTTAACTCTTCTTTTGTAAGGAGACTATAGAGGAGGAGAATTGAGATTTGAATTGTCATACTCAGACAAATGTGTCTATAGAGTTGAAGAATGAAAATATTCCCTTCTCTTTCTCTTTCTCCTATTTTTGAAGAGTATATCATTGCCTCTGGCTGTGAACTTTTCTCCCAGATCACTAAAGGTATTTATTTGTGTCTTTGTGTTCTTGCTACCATAAAAATTATAAGTAAAATAATACTGATGCTGTTTACACTTAAGTGAACATGAAGTTTGAAACAGAGAGAGAAGAACAAAAGTTTATGGTGGAAAAGGTTTCTCTGATTCCCTTATAAACTGGAGTGGGGGTTTAGAGTTGATTAATGAAAGATTGTACATTTATATTAATATATGAGGAAATATCAGAACATAACACTTGATTACCTTAGAACCCAGGTAGAAAATTAGTAAGGAAATTAACCTGTAACAGGTAGAAAGGTGTGTGAGAGTTGATGTAGTTGTCAACTGATTTAAGCACAGAACAATACCTCAAGTAGGTTCTGTGAAGACATTTTGTCCCCAAACCTGTTACAAATACAGAGCAGTTACAACAATAAGGAGCTTGAAAGAGACCAGATACCATTTTATTCAACAAACACAGAATCACCGTCTAGTGACAATATAGTCCAACTACACCCAAAAGAAATTCTCACTTAAATATACCCAACAAGTAGTCATTTATACTCTACTTGAAGATTTCCAAAGAAGGAGAAGAACCCATCATCTCTTAAAGTAACCCCATTTCATTTTTGTTGTTAGAAATTTTTTTTATATCAGGCCTAAATTTGCCTATTTTCAACTTCCACCTATTAATTATGGTTCTGCCTTCTGGGGCCAAATAGAATAAATAACTTCAGTTTCTTTAACATATCCTCATATGACACGAACTCAAAGACCTTCATTATCCTGGTCACCCTTCTCCAGATTCCCTTTAGTTTATCAATGTCCTTAAACTGTCCAGGACTGAACACAATACTTCATTTTTTTAAATTCAATTTTGAAAAAAAATTTCAGTTCCAAATTCTCTCTCTCTTTTTCCCTTTCCCTCACCTACTGAGAAAGCAAGAAAAACAAAACACATTATAAATATGTATAGTTATACAAAATAAATTCCTACATTAGCCATGCTTCCCTCCCCTCAATAAAAAAAAGAAAAAGAAAAAAGAGAAGAAAATCTACTTCGATCTGTATTCTGACTCCATTAGCTCTCTCTCTGGAGGTGGATAGTATGTTTCATCATGAGTCCTTTAGAACTGTAGTTGATTATTGTCCTGAGCAGAGTTACCAAGTCTTTCAAAGTTGATTATCTTTACAATATTGCTGTTATTGTAAACATTGTTCTCTTGGTTGTGCTCACTTCATATTGCATACCTGCAGTCTTCCCAACAAGTCTTCCCATTTTTTTCTGAAACTATCTTCTTTATAATTTCTTATAGCACAATGACATTCCATCATACTCATAAACTATAACTTGTTCAGTTATTCCCTGATTAATAGGTATCCTCTCATTTTCCAGTTCTTTGCCATTACAAAAAAAGAGCTGCTATAAATATTTTTATACATATGACTCCTTTTCCTCTTTTCTTTATCTCTTTGGAGTATAGACTTAGTAGTCATTTTGCTGGTTTAAAGGATATGTACAATTTAATAGCTTTTGGCGTGTAGTTCCAAGGTATTTTCCAAAATGGTTGGACTACTTCACAGCTCCATCAACAATATGTTACTGTACCACAGCCCCTCTGCCATTTGTTATTCTACCTTATTATTATCTTAGTTCATCTGGTAGGTGTGAGGTCATACCCCAGTTGCTTAATTTGCATTTCTCTGATTATTAGTGATTTAGAAAAAAATTTTATAATAGCTATTGATAAGTTAGACTTCTTTCTCTGAAAACTGCCTTTGACCATTTGTCAGTTGGAGATTGATCTTATTCTTGTAAATTCAGCCAAGTTCTGAGAGAAATGATTATTAACAACCAATGATTTGGGGAGATCCAGAATTCTCTTCTTTTTCTAAAGTCCTCCTTTCAAAAGGTTTGTCTCTGAAGGTTGAATTAACTTTCTCCTCAGTCATGGTCAGACCCCATATAAACTTCTCTATAGGTTTGGGTGAGGTCAATTAGATTTGCCCCAAGGCTAGAGAAGTTAGAAGTAAATTACATAATGAAAGTTCATTATAATAAGGACAGCCCCTCGTTCTAATATTTATTCTCTCATTAATTGTTAACCAATCAGAGTTGATTTCTACCCTCTGGAACATCCACTTTCCCAAGGACATATACACCCTGAATCTTCTACCATGACTTTGCTGTCTTTGGTATTTGAAAATGACCTCATATTAGATCAAGAATAATGCCCTGAGTTAATGCATGTGTTTAGAATGTTTTCTTGTCTATAAATTTGATATTATCTAAGGTATATTCCACCTTTAAGTTCTATGACCTTTTAGCCTTGTCATTTGGCGTATACAGTGATCAAAGATATTAATCAACAAGAAAGCTATACATACAGCTAGATCTAATAATATTAAATTTACCTTGTTTTCCTCTGAAAAAATATTCAAAATTCAGTCATGATCTATATAAATGCAAAATCCTACTGTTTGTTGGTTAGAGTATCTAACTAACCTCTTTTATTAATAGCACACTAGTTTTAGGAATAAAATTATCAAATTACCCAGAAACTATGTTTCTCTATTTTTTAAAAATGTCACCGTTCTCTATATTTCTTAGAAATAAGATCTTTATCACAGGAGCTTGCTGTAAAGATTTCCTTCCCAGTTTCCCGATTCTCTTCTAATTTTAGCAGCATTGTTTTTGTTTCTGCAAAACCTTTTTAATTTTATGTACTCAAAATTATCCATTTTACCTCCTGTCAACCTCTCTATGTCTTGTTAGGTCATGAACTCTTTTTTTTATCCATAGATCTGACAATTTCTGCCATGCTCCACTAATTTGCTTATTATGTCTAAATGTTGTAATCATTTTGCGTTTATCTTGGCATACAGTGTGAGATGTTGGCCTATACTTAATTTCTGCCAGACTCCTTTCTAGTTTTCCCAATAGGTTTTGTTGAATAGTGAATTCTTGCACCAATAACGGGTATCTTTGGGTTTATCAAACACGAAGCTACTGTGCTCCTTTGTTTCTGTATATTGTGTACCTAATCTGTTCCACTGTTTAACCTTTCTCTTTCCTAGCCCATATCAAGTTGTTTTAATGATTATAGCTTTGAAGTATAGTTTGAGATCTTACTAGTCTCCCTTCCAACTCATTTTTTTTGTTTATTCTTTCTTTTTGCCTTTTTTTTTTTTTGGAAGGCAATTGGGGTTAAATGACTTGCCAACACCACACAGCTAGTAAATGTGGCAAGTGTCTGAGGCCGGATTTTAACTCAGGTCCTCCTGACTCCAGGGCCAGTGCTCTATTCACTGCGCCACCTAGCTGCCCCTTTTTCATTGATTATCCTGATATATTTGACCTTTTGTTCCTCCAGATGTTTTTTTATTTTTTCCTAGATTTGTAAAGTAATTCTTCTGTGAAGTAATTAGTTTGACTTGCATGATACTGAATAAGCAAATTAATTTAGGTAGCATGTTCATTTTTATATTGGTTCAGCCTATCCATGAGCAATTATTATTTCTCCAGTTGTTTAGATCTGTCTTTTTGTGAGGTATTTCATAATTATGTTCACATAATTCCTGTGTGTTGCAGATCAATTCCTCAGTATTTTACACTATCCATATTTATTTTAAGTGAGATTTTTCTTACTATCTCTTCTTGATACATTTTGTTGATAATATACAGAAATCTGATAATTTGTGCATGAACACAATACTTCAGAGGAAGCCTGACAAAGCTCTTTGTAAACCTTGAAGTGTTAAGTAAATATGAATTGTTTGTATTCTGCATGTATGAGTCTATGAGAAGACTAGCTCTTGGCATCTATTCAACAAAGCTCTGAATTCCATTAGGGTCCCTCCTACTCAATTTAGCCTCTTATTGTCTCTTCTAGGATATAAATGCAAATGATTAATGATTATACAAGAAAGTTCCCTGCCTTCTGACATGCACTGTGAGTATGGCTCAGTTTTGGAATTCTTAGTCTTTCCAGGACTATGTAAGGTCATTGAAGGTAAGGACTTTATGATTTCTCTTTTTGTCTCTAACACCTTGTACAGTACCTAGTACAAAATAAATGCATAATAAATGTTTGCTTAATTGAATTGGTTGAAATTCAATTTCTCATTGTTACTAATAATACAAGCTGAATATCATCAATCTTTTTGGATTTCAATTGTGTGTTTTCTCTGTTTTTTAAATCTTGTAAGAGTTCATGCCCTAGATTTTTAAGCTGGATAATCCATCAATGGTAAAAAAAAAAAAAATTATAGTTAAGAGCTGCATTATCTAGCATTTTACCACCTGGAAAACTCTTAGAACCAATATTTTTATATCTCTCAATATAAACCTTCATTCTAGTAGAATACCAGAAGGTAAGGACATACTACCAACTACAGCAACTTCAAGGTTTTCTTTTTTTAAAAATAAATTGTTATTGATGGCTTTTATTTCCTCCATTTCCTACTGTATCCCTTTCTCTAACTCCTCCAAAAGAACCATCCCTTATAATAAAGAAGAAAAAAGAGGAAGAAAAAAAAGTTCAGCAAAACTAACCAACAAATACAAAAAAGTCTGACAATATGTACAATGTTCTACACTTCAGCGATTATTTAGCATTTTTTTCTCCTAAGTGGTTGACTCTGACTAACAAACAGTAATATTATGCATATATATATAGATCATGACTGAATTTTGAATAATTTTTTGGAGGAAAACAAGGTAAATTTAATATTATTAGATCTAGCTGTGTGTATAGCTTTCTTGTTGATTAATATCTTTGATCACTGTATATGCCAAATGACAAGGCTCAAGGTCATAGAATTTAAAGGTGGAATATACCTTAGAGGATATCAAGTTTAACATCTGCATTTTATAGACAAGAAAATGTTCTAAACACATGCATTAACTCAGGGCATTATTTTTGATCTAATAACAGCAGTACCCCAGTGTCAAGGAAGAAAAGTTTTATTGTGAGAGAAAATGATTGTAAGCACCAATATATGAAATGCTCTTGAGATTCATAAGAACAAACAAATAATAGTATTTATAGAGTATTCCTGCTTTGGGAGTTTCCATAAATGTTCTTTCTATAGACATTTGAAGTCCTAAACATTTCATGGAATACACTGGGATCTCTGAAACTATTTTAAGCATCTAGTATAGCCACAGGTAATTAATCCTAACTGTATTTTCAATGAACAGACAAGCATTTGTAAAGCACCTAGTATTTGCTAGACATTGTTCTAGGCTTTGGACATTCGGGTACAAAGAATGAAAAAATTTCTAGTCGCAGGGAGTTTACATTTTAATGAGAGAGACAGCATATGCATAACATAGATATAGGGAGGTAAATACAGGGCATCCCCAAAACTCTTTGTTGTATTCAACTCTCTGTGACCCCATTTGGGGTTTTCCTGGCAAAGATACTGGAGTGATTCGCCATTTCTTCCTCCAGCTCATTTTACAGACGAGGAAACTGAGGCAAACAGGATTAAATGACTTGCCTAGAGTCACAAGCCTAGTAAATGTCTCAGGCTGGATTTGAACCCAGGTCCTCCTGACTCCAGGGCTGGTGCTCTACCCACTGCATCAACTAGCTGCCCATACCCTAACTCTTACTATAATTTTAAGCTTTAAAAAAGGTTTTAAACTTCACCCAGACTTTTGGGACACCCTGTATGAAAAGAATGAATGCAAATATTTGCAAAGTACATAATTACAAGATATTTTGGGAGGGAATCGCTAGCAGTTGGCAGATTGGTATCAGGAAGGGCTTCATACAGAAGATGGTGCTCGAGCTGTATCTTAAAGAAAGAGTGGGACTCTATGAGGCAGATGCAGACACTTCATAAATGTCAACAGTCCCACTTCTGAGCTGGTGGATGACACGAGCTGTCTCCCTGTAGGACATGGGCTTTGTCACTTTTCTGTTGGGTGGGGGTGAGAGGAGATAGGTTTGAACAGAGATAGTCACACTTCTCCATCCAGTAATTCTTGTGCTGAGTGTTATATATTTGCTAGAATGTCCACTTTTTTCTAGGGCTGCACCACAGAGCTCAGTTGGCAGGTGAGGTTGTGCCAGGGCACTATCTGGGTATAAACACAGAGACTAGTTTAAATTGTGATTATCATGGAATGGTAGGATTTCAGAGCTGAAAGGAACCTTAAAGGTCAATTAAAGTACCCCCAACTGACCAAAATTCCCTTCTACAAGGGACTTTTCTATAATCCACTACAGGTGTTCCTATGACCATTGTTTGAAGACTTCTAATGAGGGAAGCCCTGATAAATCTCATTCTATTCACTGCTGGATTTTTAGGAACTTTGTCCTCATATCAAATCAAAATTTGTTTTTCTATAACTTCGTCGTACTTATCCTAGCTCTGCCTTCTAGTGATGTAGAGAAAAAAAATGTAATACTTGAAGACAGTGATGATTCCATCTTCCCCTAAGTCTTTTCTTCTCCAGATTGAAGACCCCAGGTCCTTCCACAAATACTTCCATGGTCTGGTCTCTAGTCTTCTCACCATACTTGTCACTGTCTTCTTGCAGTCCTACATCTTATCTATGCCCTTCCCCAAATATGGCTCCAAATGCAACACTGAAGATATGGTTTAGTCAAGATAGGATTGATGGGGCTTAAGCTGCAAGTATGATCTATTCAGGCACAGTTCATAATCGATACAGAAGATCAGAACTTAAGACTGTGGGAACCTACACTATGAAATTAAACTTGGGTTTAAGGCAGACTTTTGCCAGCCCTGACAAAGAACAGCCCTACAGATAAATCTGAAAGAGACATGTTCTAACACCAATCTGGAGCAAATAAGCATGTTTGAACTAAGAGCTTTGTTGTGTGGTGGTGTAAAGCCATGCACAAGCAGTTTTTTAGAGGACTGCTGCTGTGAACAGCTTTCAAGGTTCTGATTACATAGTATAGTGAACACTCTACTCAATAACAAATCAAATCAAAACATTCACAGAAAATCAAGTTACAGCATTCACAATATTACAATTTATCACAGGAAATCAAAATATAGCATTTACCATGTCACAACTCAACAACTTATCACTAAAAAGGCCACATAGTTTTCACCTCAGTGGTCACATAGTTTTGAACAAAGTACAATCATTTAGTCAAGCAATCATTTAGTAACTCAATCATCTAATCATCCTTAAGGAGGATTGCCTCTTTAAGGGACACAAAACAAAAGTCAAAGTACTCCAGTCCTGGGCTAATCTCAATTGGAGATTAGTTTCCAATCATAAACAAAGTACATTCATTTAGTCAATCACAAAATCCTTAATTCAGTCACAAAGTACAAAAGTCAAAGTTCTTCACCCCTAGGTTACAGTAAATTACAATATTTTCAGTCCGTACACAGTATCCAAGTAAAGTCTTCTTTTAGCTTGACTGAAGGCTGGTTCTCAGCTTCCCTGGCTCCCCTTCCATGGTCCCAGCTCCTACCTGAATTGACCAGACTATCAACTTGGTTCAAAGGCAGACTGCTCCTAGCTCCTTGTCCAGCTCTCCATGCAGTTCCTGTTCCACACTGAAGCTCCACACAGTCCACCTTAAATCCTTCACAGTCTCTATTCCTGGGAAGTCAAGGCTTAACAAAGCCACAAACAGACAAAGTACCTACACCACAGTCATGCCTCCTCTGGCAGCTCTTGCTGGAAGTCTTCAGCAACCTGACTAGCCCTCGGAAAGTCCTCAGCAACCTCAGCAGTTCCAGTCAACCCTCAGAAATCCTCAGCAGCTTGGCTGGCCCTCAGAAGAAGCTCTGATATCACAAGTTCCCCGAAAACTCTGACTTTCCCAGCTGGCATTTTTCTTTATATACAGCATTGCTCCTCTCTGTTCAGCCCCTTCCTGTTACATCAGCAACAGGGGTTCATACCTTCTGTTTCTTTAACAGAGGCTTAATTTGAAACTAGGTGCTAAGTACCTGTCAGCTTAGCAATGCAAAGGGATCTTCAAATTTCATTACTATTACTGGTGGCTAGGACACTGGACTTGTAGTCAGGAAGGCCTGGATTTGAATTCCCCTCATTGACTAGCTTTGTGGCCCTGAAAGAAGTTATCTTCTTTGAAGTCTAGATTCCTCATTTGTAAAATGGAGATAAATACTAGCATCTTCCTTATATTATAAGGTTGTTTTGAAGATCAACCCTTAAAATGTTACACAAACATGTTGTTATTTGCTGTTATTTACTTAATTGTCCCTGTGGCAAACCCTTTCAGTCTTGATCAAATAAGCCTTTTCTGTAGAACTTACGGTCTGACTCCCCAGTATTGTAGTCAGTGTTCCTTAATCTAGGTTGTAATTTGTGCCTTCCTTGGAAGATATAAAGTCTCTCTTTTGGCTCAGTGGGATCCTTCAGTTTCTCTTCCTTAGTGCCCTTTCTTCTTGGGTCCCATATTCCCTAGGAGCTGAGACCAGGTGAGTTTTTTGGTTTTTTTTGTTTTTGTCTTTTAGAGGGGGAAAGGGTTAATTGGGGTTAAGTGACTTGGCCAAGGTCACATGGCTAGTAAGTGTTAAGTGTCTGAGGAGGGATTTGAACTCAGTTCCTCCTGACTCCAGGGCTGGTGCTCTATTCACTGTGCCACCTAGCCACCGCATGAGATCAGTTTTAAAAGAGAGGCCTCCAACCAGGGATATACTGGAGTTGAATCTTACTAGTTCAAGAAAGAAGATTTTTAAATTTTTGGCATGGGCATTTACACATTAGAAATCAGCCAACACTACAAATTAAGTCTTCATTCATTATTTTGTTGGTTGTATAGACTTTTAAAAGGCATGGAGAAAATGTCAATAATGTCTAATAAACTTAAAAGTGTGCTGTACATTTTCACAAAGTTGATGACTAAGCATTTACCAGCATACCTTGCCTCCAACACAGTCCTTGACATTGACTTTAAAGCTAAGAGTTAATTTTTCAAGAATGTTCAGAGTAAACCAGTTCCAATCAACTAAGCTAACCTGCCCAGACATTAATTAATTGTCTAGTTTCAGAATTTCCGTAATTTTAAAAATCATCCTTATGTTACCCATCTTGTCTTTCAATGAGGTCATGATGAGTAACTCCTGCAAAATGTGATTGTGGAAGGAAATTGCCAAAGTTATGAGGCTAATGAATATGATCTGCTATATTAATTCTAATGTCTCAGGTTGCTCTTGTGTGGTCATTTCTCTGTAAAATACCATAACTGTGGCATGCACTGTTTGCAGACAGGAAATCAACAGGATGCCAGAAAAGGGAAGAGAAGAGAAAACAAGTCCAAGGAACTAAATATTTTAAATGATGGGGAAAGTATAACAGAAAGAAAGAGGTATCACGTTACTCTTTGCTATGGTTTGTCTTCTGGAAAAACAAACCTAATGTTTTCTTATGCTGAGCTTTGCTAAGACTATGGGAAAATGGAAGCTTGGTAGCTTTACATTTCTTGAAGAGTTTTTCCTTGGGAAAATAAAGAATTAAGTCTTTGCTGTAAGAAAGGTTCTAGCTACCCAAGCTGATTCTGCCCCTCATTCCAATCAAATAAACTCTTGATAGACATTTGGTTTCATATCTATCCCCAGCGGGGAAAGAGGCACCTGACTTTCAAATACCGCCACTGAAATGTATTGGTTGTACAACCCTGAACAAAGTACTTAACCCCTTTTTGCTTTTAGCATCTTTTTAAGACTAGAAGTTAAAGAGAGGGCACTGACTTGCATTGGTAGAGGCAATGTACTCATCCAGAATTTTCTTTACCAAAGAAATCATGGATCCAGTCTCCATATTATACATTGATAACTCGAGGCTTTTCATAAATGTGGGGGCAGAAAAAAATTGGGGGAACAATTTTCTCATCTGTACCATGCAGGTCCTTGTTAATCATGGATTTTTCAGTGATATATACTTACTTGTACAATATCCTGAACATTTTCAAAAACAAGGATAAAATGCTGGAATCTCAATTGAGAGACAGCTTTCAGTTCTTTGCAGAAACTTTACAGCAAAGTATGAGTAGTATTACTTGGCCAGCGTGAGTAATAAGAGATGGGCAATCCTTGATTAAACCTTGCTAAGGTTCCCCAAATATACAAGTCTAGAAAAATCTTTCCTTGTGTACTTAAGGTATTGCTGGCACCACATTTGCTACACAACTACTACTACCACCACAGCTAGGTGGCTATTGCTATTACCACCACTTCTCAACTATGACACTTCAGTGATTTACAAAATGCTTTGCTCTTAATACCCCTGTAGGGTAGGTAGTATAAGTAGTCGATTCAATAAAACATTATTAATAATAATAGTAGTTATACACAGGCCACAAGGTTGTTTGAATTTCCATAAATATTCTTATACCCTTCTGTTTTGGGGTTTTTTTTGCTTTTTTTTTTTGGAGGGGTGAAAGTAGGGCAATTAGGGTTAAGTGACTTGCCCAAGTTCACAAAGCTAGTCAGTGTTAAATATCTGAGGCTGGATTTGAACTCAAGTGCTCCTGTCTCAAGGGCCACTTAGTCACCCCTTCTTATTATCCCCTTTTAACAGATGAGGATATTGAGGCAGATAGCAGTAAGTGATTTGTTCAGGGTTACAAAGTCAGTAAGTGGCTGAGCTTAGATCTGAACTCAGGACTTCTATACTCTAGACCCAGAGCTCCACCCATTGAGCCACCTATGTTCAAGATAATGTTAAGGATACAAAGACAAAAACTTAATGATTTTTAATGTTGAGAAGTTTCTATTCTACTAAGGGAATAAACCATGTAAACAAATAAATGCAAAATATATACAAACTAATACAAAGTTTTTGTTGTTGAGTCATTGCACTTGTGTCCTACTCTCTGGACCCCATTTGGGTCCAAGAGGACACTGGAGTAGTTTATCATTTCCTCCTCCAGTTTGTTTTACAGATGAGGAAACTGAGGCAAACAGTTAAGTGACTTTCCCAGAGTCACACAGCTAGTAGGTTTCTGTTAGATTTGAACTCAGATCCTCTCGAATTCAGGCTATAGTGCTGTATCTGCTATACCACCTAGCTGCCCTGTAATATAAAGTAATTTGTATTAATTAATACAAAGTAATTTTCAGAGGAAGAGTGCTAATAATTGTGGGGATAAGGGAAGACTTGAGTTTTCTTTGAAGGATGCTGGGGATTCTAAAGGTAGAGGTGAAGAGGAAATGTATTTCAGACCTGGAAAAACTTGTACAACGCATTTTAGTCCCCATTTAACAGGTAAATAAACTGAAGCTCAGAGAAACTGCCCAGTATCTCACAGATAGAAAGTTCAGAGCTAGGACTTGAATACAAGGCTCATAAATCCAAGTCCATTGTTTGTAAAGAAGTTTTATTATGTATTTATTTATATTGATTGTCTGAATTTGACAGTTACCAAAAAATGGTAATATTGTAGATTAAACTTAAAAGAGTGTGTTCATTTTATTTCCCAGAGATATGGTTGTGAGACTTTTGTTGTTGTTGTTGAGGGGGAAAGGTAAGGCAATTGGGGTTAAGTGACTTGACCAAGGTCACATAGCTATAGTAATTGTCAAGTGTCAGAGGCTGGATTTGAGCTCAGATCCTCCTGACTCCAGGGTCAGTGTTCTATTCACTGCGCCACCTAGCTCTTTCTTTATTTTTTTCTCAATTACATGTAAATTAAAAAAAAAAACATTCATTTTTTTAAAGCTTTGAACTTCAAATCTTCTCCCTTCCTCCACCCCCTTGAGGAGGCAAGCAAATTGATATAGATTATAACTGAAGTAATGCAAAAATATTTCCATATTAGTCATGTTGTGAAAGAAAACACAGACTCTGAACCTCACCCTATCCCCACCCCCAATAAAGTAAAAAAAAAGTATGCTTCAGTCTGCATTCAGACTCCATCAGTTGTTTCCCTGGAGATGGATGGCATTTTTCAGATAACTCCTTTGAAACTGTTTTGGATCATTGTATTGCAGAGGATAGCTAAGTTCTTCACAGTTGATCATCCTACAATATTGCTGTTACTGTGAACAAGGTTTTCCTCATTTCACTTTGCATCAGTTCATGTAAGTCTTTCCAGGTTATTCTGAGAGCATTCTGCTCATTATTTCTTATAGCACAATAGTATCCCATCAAAATCATATACTACAACTTTTTTAGCCATTCCCCAGTTGATGGACATCCCCTCAATTTCCAATTCTTTGATGATAGAGATATTTTATACCTATAGGTCCTTTTCCTTATTTTGATCTCTTTGGGATACATTCCTAGTAGCAGTTAGTGGTATTGTTGGACCAAAGGGTATGCTCAGTTTTATAGCCCTCTGGGCATAGCTCTGTATTACTCTCCAAAATGGTTGCATGAGTTAGTTCACAACTGATTTTTCTACATCCCCTTCAACATTTAACTTTTTTCATTTTCTGTCACATTCACCAATCTGACAGGGGTGAGGTGGTAGCTCAGAGTTATTTTAATTTGCATTTCTTTCTTCAGTAGTGATTTAGAACATTTTTTCACATGATTGTAGATAGCTTTGATTTCTTCTTCCGAAAACTGCCTGTTCATATTCTTTGACCATTTATCAATTGGGGAATAACTTGTATTCTCATGAATTTAACTCAGTTCTCTGTATGAATGAGAAATGAGACCTTTATCAGAAAAACTTGCTGAGAAAATTCCCCCCTTAGTTTCCTGCTTTCCTTCTAATCTCAGCTGCATTGGTTTTGTTTGTGCAAGACTTTTAAAATTGAATGTAATCAAAATTATCCTATACCTACTTTCTAGTTTTCCCAGCAATTTTTGTCAGATGGTTAATTCTTGTTCCAAAAGTCATTGATCAAATATTAGATTATTATGGTCATTTGCTACTTTGTATTTTGTACCTTATCTGTTCCACTGATCGACCATTCTATTTCTTAGTACAAGATTATTTTGATGATTACCACTTTGTAAAACAGTTTGATATCTGGTACTGCTAGACCACCTTTCCTCAATTTTTTTTTCATTGATTTCCCTGACATTCTTGACTTTTTTCTTCTTCCAGATAAATTTATTAATTTTTTTTCTTGTTGCTGTTCAGTTATATCTTACTCTATAGTGGTCTGCAATTTCCTTCTCCAGCTCATTTTACAGATAAAGAAGCTGCACAAACAGGGATAAGTGACTTACTTAGCATCACACATCTAGTAAGTGTCTGAGGCCAGATTTGAATTCAGGTCTTCCTGACTCCAGACCCAGTACTCCATTCCCCTAGCTATATAAGTTTTTGGTAGTTTTATTGGTATGGTACTGAATAAATAAATTAATTTAGATAAAATCATTTTTATCATATTGATTCAGCCTACCCATGAACAATTAATATTTCCTCAGTGATTTAGACCTGACTTTATTTGTGTGAAAAGTATTTTGTTATCGTGCTCACATTATTTCTGGGCTTGTCTTGGCAAGTAGGCTCCCAAGTATTTCATATTGTCTTTTGTTATTTTTTTATTTAAATTTTTAAAAAATTAATTAATTAATTTTTAATTTTCACCATTCACTTCCATAAGATTTTTAGTTTCAAATTTTCTTCTCCTCCTCCCCTCTCTCCAATAAGGTGTGCAATCTGATATAGGCTCTATTTATGCATTCATATTAAACATATTTTCACATTAGTCATGATGTAAAAAAGAATTAGAACTAATGGGGGGGTGTGAGAAAGAAAAAACAACAAAATAACAAAAGAAAAGGAGAGTAAATGGTAAACTTCCATCTGCATTCCAATACCAAAGTTCTTTCTCTGGATGTGAATAGCATTTTCCATCATGAATCCTTTGGAATTATCTTAGATCCTTGCATTGCTGAGAAGAGCTAAGTCTATCAAAGTCAATCATTGCACAATGTGGTTGTTACTGTGTACAATGTTCTCCTGATTCTGCTCATTTCACTCAACATCAGTTTATATACGTCTTTCCAGGTTTTTCTTAAGTCGGCTTGCTGATCATTTCTTATAGCACAATATCATTCCGTTACATTCATGTACCACAACTTGTTCAACCATTCCCTAATTTATGGACATCCCCTCAGTTTCCAATTCTTTGCCATCACAAAAAGAACTGCTATAAACATTTTGGTACATGTGAGTCCTTTCCCCTTTCTTATGATCTCTTTTGGATATAGACCTAGAAGTGGTATTGCTGGGTCAAAGGGAATGCACAGTTTTATAACCTTTTGGGCATAATTCCAAATTGTTCTCCAGAATGGTTGGATCAGTTCACAACTCTACTAATAGTGATTTAGAACATTTTTTTTCATGTGACTATAGATAGTCTTAATTTCTTCATCTGAAAACTGCCTCTTTATATCCTTTGACTATCAATTGGGGAATGACTTGTATTCTTATAAATTTGACTCAGTTCTCTTTATATTTTAGAAACAAAGCCTTTATTAGAGACATTGGTTATAAAAAAATCTTTCCCAGTTTTTTGCTTCCCTCTTAATCTTGGTTGCATTGGCTTTGATTGTACAAAACCTTTTCAATTTAATATAACCAAAATTATTCATTTCACATTTCATAATGTTCCCTATCTCTTGTTTGGTCATAAATGCTTCCATTCTCCATAAATCTGACAGGTAAACTATTCCTTGCTCTTCCAGTTTGCTTTTAGTATCAGCCTTTATACCTAAAACATGTACCCGTTTTGACTTTATTTTGGTATATTGTGTAAGATGTTGGTCTATGCCTAGTTTCTGCCATGCTATTTTCCAGTTTTCCCGGCAGTTTTTGTTAAATAGTGAGTTCTTATCCCAGAAGCTGGAGCCTTTGAGTTTATCAAACAGTAGATTACTATAGTCATTGACTATGTCTTGTATACCTGTCTATTTCACTGATTCACCACTCTATTTCTTAGCCAGTACCAAGTAGTTTTGACGATTGCTACTTTATAATTCAGTGTAAAATTTGGTATCACTAGGTCCTTGCATTTCTTTTCATTAATTCCCTTGATATTCTGGAACTTTTGTTCTACTAGATGAATTTTTCTTTTCTAACTCTATAAGCTATTTTTTTTTTGGTAATTTGATTGGTATGGCACTGAATAAGTAAATTAATTTAGGTAGAATTGTCATTTTTATTATGTTAGCTCAGCCTACCCATGAGTAACTGATGTTTTTCTAATTATTTAGATCTGACTTTATTTGTGTAAAAAAGTGTTTTGTAATTGTTCATATAGTTCCTAGGTTTGTTTTGGCAGGTAGACTCCCAAATCTTTTATGATGTCTATAGTAAATTTAAATGGAATTTCTCTTTCTATCTCTTGCTGTTGGACTTTGTTAATAATATATAGTAATGCTGAAGATTTATATGACTTTATTTTATATTCTGCAAAGGTGGTAAAATTGTTTATTATTTCAAGTAGGTTTTTTTCTTGATTCTCTAGAATTCTGTAAGTATGTCATCATATCATCTGCAAAGAGTGATAGCTTTGTTTATTCTTTGCCTATTCTAATTCCTTCCATTTTTTTTCTTCTCTTATAGCTAAAACTCACATTTCTAGTACCATATTGAATATCAGTGGTGATAATGGACATCCTTATTTTATCTCAATCTTACTGGAAATGCTTCTAGCTTATCCCCCATTACATATAATGCTTTTTGATGCTTTAAGGTAGATGCTACTTATCATTTTTAAGGAAGTCTCCATCTATTTCTATGCTTTCTAGTGTTTTTAACAGGAATCGGTGTTGTATTTTGTCAACAACTTTTTCTGCATCTATTGAGATAATTATATGGTTTCCATTAGTTTTTGTTGCCGATATGGTCAATTATGCTGATATTTTTCCTAATATTGAACCAGTTCTGCATTCCTGCTATAAATCCTACCTGGTCATAGTGTATTATTTTCATGATAAGTTGTTGTAATCTTTTTGCTAACATTTTATTTAAATTTTTTGAATCCATATTCATCAGAGAAATTGATCTAAAATTTTCTTTCTCTGTTTTGGCTCTTCTCAGTTTAGGTATAAGTACCATATTTGTATCGTAAAAAAATTTGATAGGATTCCTTCTTAGTCTATTTTCCCAAATATTCTATACAGTGTTGAAATGAATTGTTCTTTAAATGTTTGATAGAATTCATTTGTATGTGCACCCCAAAACTGTGTGCAACAGAGATCCTTACCCAAATAATACTCTGAGGCTTCTCAAGGTAGGAAGCAGAAAAGAATGGTTTATTACCATCTTGAGAAAGGGCTACCCCTCCTGACAGATGGTCAGGGAGAAGAAGCAATTTACAAAAGGAAATGGTGAAGTTATAAAGCCCAATTCTCCCCCAACCCCTTCTGATCCTTTTCTTCCATTGGCTAGAAGACAGGTGTACAATCTAAGTGCTGCAATCTACCTCAAGTACCAGAACAAGGAAATAGTAGTCACCCAATGTACATTTGAGAAAGCAATTCTGTCCTCATTTGGCATATCTTATGCTGAGGTGTCACTGTGGAGAGGGGTGATTCCCCATGGCTTGGCTCTGAGTTTTGAGTACTTGTAAATCATGTGATTTCTGGTGAAGGGGAACTTGGGCCTGTTTCCCACAAAAAGCCTTACTAGATTTTAGAGTATAGTCTGAGAAGTTTTCTCTTCTTTCACTCACTTATAAATCCATCTAGCTCTGGAGGTTTTTTCCTAGGGAGTTTCTTGATGGCTTGTTCAGTTTCTTTTTCTGAAATGGGGTTGAGTATTTTATTTCCTCTTCTATTTTTCTGGGCAATTTATATTTTTACAAATATTCATCCATTTCACTAAGACTGTCAAGTTAATTGGCATACAGTTGGGCAAAATAGCTCCTAATTATTGTTCTAATTTCCTTTTCATTGGTAGTGAATTCACCCTTTTTGATTTTGATACTGGTAATTTGGTTTTCTTCTTTTTTTTCTAAATCAAATTAACCAAAGGTTTATCTATTTTGTTTGTTTGTTTTTTCATAAAACTAGTTCTTAATTTTATTTATTTGTTCAGTAGTTTTCTTGATTTCAATCTTTCTTACTCTCTCCTTTGGTTTGTCTTTAGTTATTTCAAATGGAATTTTTTCTTTTTATATCTTTCTGTTGGATTTTATTGGCAATATATAGAAATTCTGATGATTTATGTCTTTTTTAAATTTAAGAAGTTTTAACATGGAAATTTACATCTTCCAATATTCTAGATTTAAAGCTCTGTGTACAAGAGAAGGTATTTGGGAAAATAGACACCAGTCTTACACTTTCCCAAGTTGGAGTCAGAGTCCACCTATCTTTCCCTGCATGAGAAATGATTATTTCTCTTGAGTATTAATAACTAATTATTGTATTAGGACCAATGTTTTTCCCCTTTTCTACTTCCTCATCTAGAAATCAACCAGTGTGGGAAATCTTTCTACAATAGGTACCCAGCCAGGATGGCTGAGATCTAATCAAAGACAGTAAAAGAAATTCCAAGTTTAGACTGATGGGTGCATTCCTGCTCATTGTGTTTGCTCAGACAGGTCTGGCAAGTGTTGATTCTCCCTTTTGTTAGATGGTTGATATGGAAATTGTGAGCCCCTCTTTGTAGTAGAACCTGATCTCTCATCATAATATTTATTCTCTCATTAATTATTAAGCAATCAGAGTTGATTGCCAGTCTGAGGATCATCTGCTCTTCCAAGGGCATATAAACTGTGAATCCACCACTAAGAGGGGTCTTTGGTCTAAGAGAGATGGCCAAATGATGATTCTTTTTATTAATAAGCATTCTGGCCTTAATAATAAAGTGATCAAAATCACCCAGAAATTATGTCTCTTGAACTTTTAAAATGTCATACCTGTGACTGAGGTTTTCAGAATTAGCTCTCAGTAAACTCATAGAATAGGTTTATTTTGGGTGCAATACCCACTTTCTTTTTATACTACTTCACCTTCTCTTAGCATCTTACCCCACTGCTCAATGCCTTTATGTTGTTCTCATGTGGATCTATCTTGCTACATCAAACCCTACTCTCAGCTAGTTTAAAGACTGAAATAACTGGACTGACAAATTCACACTAGTATGATAGTGATTGATAATGGCCTACTAGGTTATCTCTACTAGACGAATTTAAATTTTAACAAGATTAAATTTCTTGTGATAGATCACCAGGCATTGGAGATATGTTGCTGAAAGAAACATTTTTGGTGAGAAACTCTTTCCCCCAGATCCCTCAAAGCATAGCTTATAAATGGCTGCCTACTTTAACAGTTAGTTCTTTTCCTTCCCATCAAGAAAAAAGTCTTGGAAAATACTCAGAAGACTTATGTTCTATTCTGTCATTGTCACTTACTAGTTATATAACCTTGGGCAAGTCACTAAGGGCAGCTAGGTGGTGCAGTGCATAGAGCACCAGACTTGGAGTCAGGAAGGCTCATCTTCCTGAGTTCAAATCTGGCTTCAGATACTCACTAACTGTGTGATCCTGGACAAGTCACTTAACTATGTTTGTCTCTGTTTCCTCAACTGTAAAATGAGCTGAAGAAGGAAATACCAAAGTGCTCCCAGTATTTTTGCCAAGAAAACCCCAAGTGGGTTTTCAAAGAGTAAGACATGACTGAAAAAAACTCAACAACAACAAAGTCAGTAAGCCGTCTTTCTCTTCAGTTATCTGTAAGGTGCTTGGTTCTTCTTCGGAAGCTAAAGGAACCCTCACTTTAGCCGGCGACTAGCACCACTACAAACAAGCTTCTCATCCCTCTCTGAAATGGCCGTCTCTGAGCTCGCCTGCATCTACTCTGCCCTCATCCTTCATGACAATGAGATTATGGTCATGGAGGATAAAATCAATGCCCTCACTAAAGCAGCAGGTGTAAATGTTGAACCATTCTGGCCTGGATTATTTGCCAAGGCCCTGTTCAAGTTAAACATTGCAAGTCTCATCCACAATGTAGGAGTTGGCGGACCTGCCCCAGCAGCTGGTGGTGCTACCTTTGCCGGAGGGGCTGCTCCTGCTAGCACAGCTGCCCCCGCTGAGGAGAAGAAGAAAGAGGAAGCAAAAAAAGAAGAATCCGAGGAGTCCAATAATGACATGGGCTTTGGTCTGTTTTGTAACATTAAATAAGAAGCTCATCTCAAAAATAAAAACAAAAACCAAAGTCAGTAAGCCTCCCTAAGACTGACGAGTTACAGGCTCTGGGAACCCCCTTGAGCTCTCCTTGAATATTCCCACTAAGGCATTTGGCTGAGGCTATAAGCCTTTCATTGTGGTGCTACCCAAATCTTTAGCCTCCCTTTGTCCAGCAACTTCCCATCCTTGATCCTCCTGAAATATCTGTACCCAAATCTGTTACACCCTTGAACTGGCCTAGCCCACCATTGGCGTTGTCTCCAGGTAGTCTCCAGCATCTTCCCACTCTTAATCACTCATTACTGGAGTCTGACTTCATCTGACTCCTCTTAAAGACCCTCCCCAAACTCCTCCTCTAGACCACCCCTAGATTCCTCCCACATCCTTTCTGTATATGAGACCCCATCTTGCTTTCACGAAAGGAGGAAAGGCCAGAGAATGAATTCTAGCACAGGCTTACTCTGTGTCAAATGATTCTGGCCCTCTTGCCCAATGCAAGAATCACAGATACCAAGACTCCTTAACAGTCTACCCATTATGGTGAGCTTTTAATATACTTTGTTTTTCTTTGGCTGAGAGAAGACTTGAGTCGAATTCATTTGGCAGGACCCAGCATGTTGGTATTTTGGGGTCTCGTGTACCCCTAACCCTATACCTCATCATTTAATGATAACTTCATCATTTTTATGGTTCCCTGACCAGGAAACAGTGCTAATCTCAAGCTCTTCTCCAGCTGGGACTGGAAGGTGTGTAAGCCTTTCTCTTTCCCTATTCCCTTCTTACTCTCCAAGTACCTTGGAGGTGTTGTGTGTTGTGTGTGTGTGTGTGTTTGTGTTTTGGGGCCCTGACCTCTCAGGTCCTATTAGGTCAGACAGCTAGGAGGCTGTCTCATATTCAGCCTGTCCTCTCAGATTCTCGGTCCAGTTTGGTTATATTGGAGGACATGGTCATGGACACAGCTTCTGAAGAATGGAGGACAAGGACAGACACCCCACCCTGAAGTATAAGCCAGATTCTTTCAATCCTCTTGGTGCTAGGGAACTGGGAAAACTTCAGGTACTTTTTTGTGGGTTTTTTGTCTTGTTTTGTTTTGTTTATTTTTTAAGGTTTACTCCCAAACCCTCCTTTATGGAGGAAAGGACTTCCAGGCCCTACTCCTGTATTGGGTTGATGCTTTTTAATTCCCCAAAGTTTGCTTTTGGGTTGTCTTTTACAACACTGGGAAAATGTTAGTTTCTCTAGAGAACTTAAAAAGAAAAAGCTGGTGTTTTTTTGCAACACTGTTTGGCCTCAGTATCACCTAGGGGACCACAAATCATGGCCTGTTTTTGGTACTTTAAAAGACAATACCCTCTTGCAGTTAGAATTATACTGTCGAAGAGAAGGAAGATGGATAGAAGTTGCCTGCTTAATGGCCTTTGTTGAACTTTCTTGGAACACAGTTCTCAGGAAAGATTATGAGATGCTTGAAGCTAGAGCCCCTCCACAAAGAGGCAATGGGGACCAATTAAATGACTCCCTTCCTATGGCCCCCAATGCTTCAGCCCCAGCTCCTCCTGCTCCCCAACCCTTTTTCCCATGGTTTATTCCCTTGTTTGCAAAATAGAGGTAATAATAGTCACTCATCTGTTGCTATGGGCATCAAATAAAATAATATATGTTAAAATGCTTTGGAAACATAATACCTCCATTTGAGGAATAGCTACTATGGCCTTTCTATTCTAGTCATACTTACACTGATGTCATTTTTCTGTGTCTAGAAATCAAACAAGAAATCAACAAAAATGCTATTGAAATAAATGACCACAGATTATAGATTTAGACCTGGTAGGAAACTGAGAGATCATCTAATAGCCCTGTCCCTCCTTTTACAAGTAAGGAAACAAGCCCAGAGAGAATAAGTGACTTACCTAAGTTCACACAATTTAGTAATTACAATCAGGATTTATCTCTGGTCCTAAGTACCAGACAGTTGGCTTGGGACTCAAGTATGATCTGGTATGTTCTCCCAATGCAACCTTTTTGGGAGAACATACCAGATCATAAAGGATATATGTTAGAATTGTTTAACATTTTAGAATATTTTTAACATTTGAAGGTTGTTTAAGACATCCCATTAAGGATAAATGAGGATCTCTTGGACTCTCATTTGTTGCTATTTTATTTAGATAATTCCATGTTGGAGCTTTGATTTAGAGCTAAAAAGAGCTTCAAAGAACATTAGTCCAACCCCCTCATTTTACAGAGGAAGAAACTGACTTTGAAAGTGGGGAAATTATTAGCCCAAGGCCACAGAGCAAAGCTAGGATTCAGACCCAGGTCCTCTGCTTTTCCCACTAAATTGCATTGCCAAACCAAATTCATGTGTTTTTCTAATTAAAAAGTGTCAGTCTTTGCAGACATGAATTTAAGCTGTGCCCTAAGCATACCTTTATCTTTCTTTGTACTTTGACTTTTGCCTGAGAAAATTGTTAATTACATGTTATTTATCTCAGTGATGGACTCAAAAAAGTTGTCTTAGAAATCCAAACTATTTCTTTCATTTCCATTGACTGTTTCCAGAAAGATTAATATAATAATAATATAATAATGATATAATAATAATAATGAGTTACTCCTATAAGTGGGGTACAAAACCCTGCTTATTTGTTCCTTTTCTAGAGCACCTCAATGTGTTAGGGCAGTATATCCTGAATCTGTGACATTTCCATCAGGATATACCAAGTGTTTTCTGTTTTGGGGGTTTTAGGGTAACAATGAATAGCCCCTCCCTGCCCTGAGAGAAACTTCTGGTAGATGTAGATTACTGCTTTTGGGATAAAATGAGGATTGTAGTGGGTGGGCCCATTACAGCCTCATGTCTCTCAGTACTTCTGTCCTGGCTTAGGTGGTTGCCCTGGAAACAGGAGGGTAGCAAACAAAATCATTTGGAAGAACTTCTAGGCAGCCGAATTTTTCCTTGCTGCAGTCTCTTTCTCTTCCTAAATGGATCGTTCTCCAAAAGCCTTTTTCCCCTGGGAAGGGGTGTGCTCTTTGGATTACCTTGAAAGCTGGTTTACACCCAAGTCCTTGGCACCTCCAGCTGGAGGGCTGTCCAGAGGTTGGCAGGCAACTAGGAAAGGGCTGGTGCTTCATCATTATGTAGCTTTGGATCCTTACACAGATGGTCTTGATCTTTTCCTCCCCCACCTAGGAATTTTTCTAAAATGACACCCAAGTTTTTCTTGGCAGAAGCTGGGATTCCTGGCAAACAGTTCACTCTGGGCTCTAATTATGATGACAGCTTTAATGGAGAAGATAATCATATTAAATGGTTCTTATTCAGTTTCATGTGATGAATAAACAATTAACCATGAAATGGGTTAACCAGCAAGAGGAGGACATGATTAATTCCTTAGCCCTGGGTTGCTGTGTTGGGTGGGAGGTTGGAGTAAATGACCTCTAAGGACCTTTCCCAGTACTAAGAATCTATAATTCTAAATTCTGCCATCCATGTACTGATAAAGAAATGAGTCCTTCACAGACTCATCAAATTTCAGAATTAGAAGAGACCTTCCAACCATCTGGTCAAACCCCTATCCACCAAAAGAATCTCTTCAATATAGCCAACAAATGGGCATCCAGTCTTTGCTTGAAGTTATCCCATGAGGGAGAACCCTCTATATTTTGAGGTGGCCCATTCATTTTTGAGATAATTCTAATCATTATGAATTCACTCTTACATTAAAACATATTTTGCCTCTCTAAAGATTCCATTTGTTGCTTTTAGTTTATAGTATTAGAGATTTAGAGCTGAAAGCAGGTATGTGTTGGTAAATGTTTAGTAACCTGTTCTAAAATAAATGTGAACATGGCATACTTTTAAGTTTAATTTGCATTATTAACATTTTCCCATTACTTTCCTAAGTCTTGAGTCAACAAAACAATAAATCAAGGCTATATTTATAGCAATTGCCTGTTTCCAAGATGTTTATGTTCACTCTGAAATTCCAACAATTAACTCTCACAAGAGCTGATTCCATCACACCCCTGACTAAAAGTGACCTTGGGATCATGTCCAATTCCCTCATTTAAAGATGAGGAAACTGACAGGGTGAAGTGACCTGACTATGGACAGTATACTACCTTCTGAGGCTAAGCAGAGCAAATATAATCCTTCTTCACATAATGACCCTTGAAATATTTGAAGAAAATTTTTGTTTCTGTTCCTTACTACTCCTGAACCTGGTCAAGTCTCTTAGTCCCTTTAAGTTTCAGTTTCCTTATCTCTGAAGGAAGGGGATTGGTCTAGAAAAGAGTCTCCGGGGTCTCTTCCAGATCTAACTCTATGATCCTGTATTCTTGGATCTTTTCTTTTCCAGGCTGAACATTCCTGGTTCTTTCCATTCAACACAGTTTGAATCAACAAATATTTATTAGGTATATGCTATGTTCTAGGCACTGTGATAAGCACTGGGGATATAAAACCCCTCCACCCTCATTCTCCCAAAAAGAAACACTTCCTACCCTAAGGAATTTGCATTCTGTGGAATATAGCACATACTCAATAAATGCTTGTTGATTGATGCCATTGAAGGAAAATGATATATACTGAGATTAATCTGCGCATCATATAAAAGTAATCTGGAAGTTTTGTTCTATCCTTATATGACATGAACTTGAGGTCCTTCATGATATTAATATTGCCTGTCTCATAGGGTTCTTGTGAGAATCAATTGAGATAACATATGTATGGCACTCTGCAGACCTTAAAACCCTATAAATTCCAACTATTACCATTACTACCATCACCACCACCACCATTACTATCATCATCATCATCATCGTCATCATTTCTATTATTGCTATTAATTATGCTGCTCATCATTCTCTGGATGCTCTCTAGCTTACTAATTAATGTCTTTCTTAGAATGTGGTAGTACACATCTTTCTGATGATACTTGGTCCTTTACAATGACTTAATCCTAAAAGCCAAGAATGAAAAGGAAGGAGTCTTCAGTTCTTGTAATGTTATCAATGGCAGTAATGGCCAAAAACATGGCCAAAAACCTTAACCAAAAAGAAGGAAAATAAGAAAACAAAATCACTTGAGAGTGAAAAGTAATAAGACTAATTTTCTTTGGTGACTGGCAAACTGTCACTGAAGGCAGTTACAAAAGAGGAGTTCCAAAAATGCTTTGAGAATGGATTTGACTTTTGGACATAGATAAAAGTAATTTGGAGCAAAGTCTTGTGGGAAAAAAGTTGTTGATCAAGTAGATTATTACTTTTTTGGGCATCAAAATGAGATTTGACTATAAAGCAATAAACCTAGTATTTTTATGTGACTCATAAACTCCGAGGATAATAACATAAAAAAGAGTTCCAAAAACATATCAACCAATGACAAGATTGTTGATGAAGGTCTAAAAGCTCATAATTGGACTTCAAGGCTTCCATTCTTTTCCGTCTTTAATCCATCCTCCTTACCTGCCAACATTATTTCCTTAAAACATAAGTTTGACCATGCTAACCATGCTATTCCTGGTTCGAGAAAATTCAGTGGCTCCCAGTTATGTATAAGAGAAAATACAAACGTCTCAGCATAGTATTTAAAGCTCTTTATAATTTATCTCCAACCTAATTTTGCCTGTCTCTCCTGTTCTTTCACTCTGCATTCTAACTTCCTCATTGTTCCTCAAATTTGTCATCCTCCTACTTCTAGATCTTTGTATCGACTGGATCCTATGAATGGCCTACGGTACATCCTCAGTTCTGTCCCTTAAAATCTCTATCTTCCTTCAAGGTTATGATCTTGTGTCATTTTCTATGGGAAGCCTTTCCTAATCTGGTTAGTTGTTGATGCTTTTTTTTTTTTTAAATTTTAATTTATTTTCTTGGTTACATCATTCATTTCCACACGGTTTTGAGTTACAAATTTTCTCCCCTTTTTGTCCCTACCCCCCCGCCCAGAACATTGATCACACTGTAA
>JAQQSW010000146.1:0-43423 GCA_028646575.1 Pseudocheirus occidentalis
GACAGACAGACAGATAGATAGATAGATAGATAGATAGATAGATAGATAGATAGATAGATAGATGGTAGATAGATAGATAGATAGATAGACTAACTTTGGGACAGCTAGGTGGCACAATCAGTTGGTCAGTTAACAAGCATATATTATGTGCCTACATACTATATGTTGGGCACCATGCTAAGACTTTGATCATTCAGATGGACTCAGATCATGGCCTGCCAGAAATGGACAGAACCTTGGAGATTATCTAGCTCAGCTTCCAAATGAGGAAACTGGGGTCCAGAAATGGCCTCACCCAATATTCCAGAGTGAGTTGTACAAGAGCCGAGACTAGAACCCTGGTCTTGACTCCCCATCCATGCCTCCTTGGCTTCCCCCTTCAGAACCTGGCTTGGATGGGGAGAGAAAGAAGCATACCTGGAGCCAGCTCCAACACCTCCCAAGAGCTCTTCATCAGATTTTCAGTATGAACATTTACACCTCAGACATTGGTAAATGCTCTGAATCAGGGCTTGATTTATTGTTTGTTGATTTCTAGACTTAAGAAAGTAATGAAGAAAATGCTGATGATGCAAATTAAATTTTAAAATGTATTATGCATATGTTTTCAGAGAGCCAGTCATTAAACATTTACCAGCATCCCACTAGATGGGGACCATAGTCTGCCATCTGAAGCATGAATAAAGCAGCCTACCTCCTCAGCCTCCTCCAGGCAGTCTGCATTGACCAGCCCAAGCCAGCCCTGACCTTTCTTCCTCTAAAGAAAGCTCCTGATACTTACTGTGTCCATGACTGATAGGGCTCCTAACTCATCTTGCTCTTTCTTCTCCTCTAACTGTTCTCAGGTTGTGAATCATGCCTTCCCCAGACTATGAGCTTTGCTTCTCCAAACTTTCTGAAAGATATCTATGCACAGGGTCTCAAAAAAGATATGAATGAATAAATTAATAAATGTACAAACAAATATCTGACTTCTACCTTCAAGTTCAGTAGATTATTTTTACTCCCTGTCTTTATATGTTTCTCTTTCTTTCCCTCCCTATATTTTCTTACTGCTGTCTTTCCATTTCTGACCCTGAGTCTTTGTCTTTCCCTCTCTCTCCCTTGGAGCTGTCTCTCTCCTCCCTTTTTCATTCTTTCCATCTCTCACTATCTATCTCTCTGCATCTCCCTCTGTCTCTGGCTTTTTCCTTCCTCTCACCATCAAGCTGGCTCTTTCTCTCTCTCTCTCTCTCTCTCTCTCTCTCTCTCTCTCTCTCTCTCTCTCTCTCTCTGTCTCCAACTGTCTCTTTGTACCATAATTTGTCCTGCAGCAGACACAGGAAGGCAGAGGCAGAAAAGAATCTGGACATTTATGAAACCAGAGGAGCTGAGGAAACTTTTTCTGGAACCCATTATCCCAGACTTGTGGCTCATCTGCTCTCCCACACAGTCAGTTGGCAGGACAATGCTACTTGCACATGTGAGCCCTTTGTCTGTAATGACCAGAGCACTAACCAGCAGGGACTGTGAACTACAAGCTTCCCTGTGCCATTCAGATTTTACCTAGAGAAGTCACCTACCCTAACTTCCCCTAGAATTTCTGATTCAGTGACTCCAGGTCAGACCTCAGGCTTCTGTAGTCATGATAAGCTGCCCCTCTCCTCTCCTCTTCTGGCCTCTTCTTTCTTCTCTCTCTCTCTCTCTCTCTCTCTCTCTCTCTCTCTCTCTCTCTCTCTCTCTCTCCCTCTCTCTCTCTCTCACACACACACACACATACACACACACACACACACACAGATGTACCTAACATTCCGTTAACAAGCATTTATTAATTTCCTTCTATGTACCAGATATTTTGCTACTCACTAGGGATATAAAAACAAAAATGGGATCATTCCTGCACTCAAGGAGTTTATACCCTCTTGAGCTACATTATGTATCTCATTTATATATGTTTCTATTCTTATCCATTGTAAGACTAGATATCTTTAAATCCAGAGGAGATAGAAATAAAATACATAATAATAGCTGGTATTATATAGCCTTTTAAGCTTAGCAAAAATTTTTGCCTGTTATCTCATTTGATCCACTTCAACAACCCTGAATGGTGAGTGCTATTATTGTCATCCCCAACTTATAGATAAGAAACAAAGGGATAGAGAGGTTAGGTGACTTACTCAGGGTCACACAGCTAATAAGTATGAGTCGATATTCAAGCTCAGATCCTCCTGACTCCAAGTCCAACCTCTATCCACTATGGAGCCCACCTAAAAGAGGAAGAGAAGGAAGAAGAGGAGGAAGAAAGGGGAGAGATGAAAGAGTCAATACACCCCTGACAATTAAAATATCAAAGGAAATCTGGGTCTTGGGGGCTTAGTTCCTTGAGAAAGTGAGTTGTGTTCAATGCAGAACCAGCTCTTAGAATTCTCTCTCTATTTTTACTATTCTCATCCCAATAGGAGACATAATGGAAAAAGCCCTGGTCTTTCCTTGACTCCCAAGGCAAGAGACTTGGATTTTTGTCAGAACTCTGTCACCAACTTGTTGGGACTTCGCATAAATCATGACAGGTTAGGCTCTTTAGCCAGCGCTTTGCCTTATTAAAAATCAGGAGCTAGATCTCCAACATTTCATGTTCTATGTTCTAATTCCTTTCACTGCTATGAAATTCTATGACAAGGTAAAAATTCCCTTTTAAGACTTCAAGATGTTGTTTATTCATTCCATCTCAGCAGAATCCCTTTTGGGAGGCTGTTTGGCTTAACAGCCTTTCTATAGTTGTTATTAGAGATAGTGACCTGTTTGCTTAATGTGCTTTGTAAATTCTTTGTTCTTGAGGGTTAGCATATTTAATTAAACCCTGGTGAAGTTGTTGTCAGTCACATTTACATGTAAAAGTCAAGACTTTGATGGGCTCTACTCACCAAAATCATTTATATAATTTTTGTTTGTGCCTCCACCCACCCATTCATGTACATAGCAAGACCCAAAGGATCTTGAGAGACTAAAAATATAATGCCTCACGTTCACTCAGATCCTTTGGGATTTTATTGGCAAAGCTCCCTGAAATGGCTTCAGGGTCACAAAATCACCATAAGGGTGTTACACAAGATTCAGAAGAACTTTCTAACCTTAAGTCAGATAGAGGCTTGGAAAAGAAACATCAATCCTACTAAGAAGATGAAGTAAGTTGCAGAAATGAACTAAATAGTTTCAAGCTCTAATATTATAGCTAGCTAGTTTGTAATCCAAAGGAGCTTAAACCCTAGAATTTAATGCTTTGGGATCTGAACTTCCTCATATTTATAGAGGGAAAAAAATGCTTATTGTGTGAAGGCTGTATCTTCCTAAAACATCTGAAGCTTAGCCTCTGGATGCTAAGCTAAAGGATGGGTGATCAAACTAATAAAGAGTCATACAGGGAAGAAATAGTAAGCACCTCTTTTGGAGACAACCTAAAGCCTCGTAATAGTAATCCAACACAGTATCTGACAGGAACAGCTGGGAGCAACAATGACGTGGTGCTTAGTAGGAATTGGGATGAATATGACATGACCAGAAGACATCAATAGCCCTGAAACATCAGAACCGTGCCTTCATATATGTGCCCTGGCCATCTTTGTTCTCTCTGTGTATGTTCCTCTCCATTTCTGTTGGCCACACGTATTCCATGTATGTGTGCCTCTCGTACACAATTCCTATGTGTGTCTACTCCTTCCTCTGATGGTGAAGATAATTGTGTGAGTGTGCTCCAGGTTTATGAGGGGAATGGTCTATTACAACTTTTCTTACTCTGCTATTTAAATAAATTCCTTTGCTGTGAACTAATTGTGGCATCTGGCTAACTAGTAAAAGTAAACACATTGGTGGGGGCTTGTGAGCAGGGTTTTGAGTGAATGCAGACAACAAAGTACCTTAAATGTGGGCAGTTTTCTGGCGTTCAGGGATTATAATAGGGGTTCACGGATTTGTTAAATCTATTAGTATCATTAAGTCTTGTTTCTGTAAACATGAATTGCCATATGGTAGGGTTTCTTTAATCCCAGTACATCTGTATATCTGTTTATGACTCTCTGAGTTGAGCTTTGTCCTTTCTAAGCCAGGAAATGATTAGAACTTGGGGGTGGAAAATCTGTTCTGTATTTCATATGTGCTGTGCCCAGAATATTGGTTTGGAAGACAGGACTAAAGAAATGTTTTATTTGTTTCATGTCAGAAACATGGCCTTAGGTTCCTTCATGAATAGAAACTGGGTCCATATGCAAATTTATGCCCCCAAAAACCCAAAGTGTCTTTTTGTCTCAAGCAAATTCAAATGAGGGATTTGGGCAATTACCTTGTTAATTTGGGCTTTTAAATACTCTTTCACATTAAATACTCAGGTGAATATTTCAGTTCACCTATATAACCATAAATTAGTTTTGTGACCTATGCTTGTGATGGAAAATAGAGAGAAAGGTCCAAGTTTAGCCTTCATGAGGCTCTGGATCTGAAGAAGACAAGAGATCTCCTTCTCAGGGAGCTCATCGTGATGGGGTAAGGCAGGCTCACCCAAAGAGGACCAAGAAGTAACACTCTAGTAGGCTCCTATCTCTTCTGGGGCATTTAGGGTCTTCACTCCATTAGGCAATGGCTCCTGGCCCAGGTAAAAGTCTTTCCATCTCCCTCCAGACACCAAATATCTGTTTCAGCTGTCCAGATTGTATAGCGTTTCCTTTCCAGAATGGCTAGTCATTCTCTGCTTCTTCACAAGGTCAGCTGGGAGAAGGACAAAAGCGTAGGGATGTGATCTTTCCCTAGCTGGCCGAGGGGACAATCAATATCAAGGTAAGTGATGATGGAGGCCTAAGAACTAATACAAATGATGTCCCCAGCTTGGAAGAGAGGGGATGCAAACTGATTTAGCTCATGAAGGCTCTGTTCACTTACCATCTGTAGCAGATCACAGACAAGTCACTGCATTTATATGCCTCAGTCTTCCTTTCTGTAAAATGGGGATAATTTGGACTAATTCTTCTGAGTAAAGCGTGAACCTGAAATGTATTATTAATATTACTACTTTAACTCCGTTACCCTACACTTCATTGTTGAGTACTTCCTCACATCTTTCTCCTGGATAACATTTATAATTTCATAAAAGCAAATGATTTAGAGGAAGAAGGGACCTTAATCTATAAAGGGTCCTGTAGTTGTGTGATCTTCTCCTATTTGGAAGTCAGATTCTTGACCTGGAAACCCAGAGGTGTGGGTCTAATGGCCTCTCGGTCCTTTCCAGATTAGAGAGCCTTTGGTTCTAAAAAATGAGAAATGACATTCAGAGTGATGACCCAGAGTTCATAGAGGATACCAAAGTGCCTTCTGAAGAGCTAGAGGGCAGTGTTAGGACCCATCATCACAGATAACAAAGAGCGATCTAAAATGAGATACAGATGAGAAGATTCATGATTATTGCTTCAGAGAAGATTATTTTAAAGCAGATTTAATGGTTAGGAAAAATTGGCTGTCAATGGTATCCCTCTCTTAATTGGAATCCCCGTAGCCTAACTAAGGTGTGACTACAGAATCAGTAGGAAGAATTATCTAATCACAGAATTTTAGAGGACATTTTGCCCAAGCCACCCATAGGTATGGGTGCTCAAACACACCCAACAAGTGGTGGTCCTGCCTCTGCTCGGAGGCCTCCAGAGAGGAAGATCTATCTACCACTCCCCTGGGAGACCCATTCCATTTTTCCCCAGCTGTGACTGTTAGGGAGTTGTCTGGTCTAAATTGGCATCTAGGCAACATCTACTCATTGTTCCTCAGTCCTTCCCTCTGGGGCAGGGCACAACAAACTCACTCAACAGCCCTTCAAATACTTAAACACAGCTATCATGCCCTCTCCCCCAGTCCCCAGTCTTCAATTCTCCAGGCCAAATATGACCAGTTCCTTAAACAATCATCATGTTACACATCCTCAAAGCCCTCTACCATTCTGGGTGCCCACCTTTGAACATTCTCCCAGTTTATCAATGTCCTTCTTAACTCTGGTGCCCAAAATTGAACACAGTAATTCCAGGTGAGGTCTGAGGACAGTATTATTTTCCTGGAAACTATGCAAGATTATATTCACTTTTTTGGCTGCCACATCCCACTACTGACTCATATGGAGCTTGCTGTCCACTAAAACCTCTAGATCTTTCTCAGAACAACTTTCAACTAACTAGGAACGTGCTGGAGGCAGCTCCAACGGTCTTGACAGACTATTGTTAAATTATCTGTGTGAGCATTCACACTTCAGACATTGGCAAACCACAAACCAGAGCTTGATTTTTTTTTTTAATTTTGTGGATTGTCTAGACTTAAGAAAGTTATGGAGGAAATGTTAATTCATATTAAACTGAAAAGTTTAAAAGGTACTTTTTGTGACAGCAAAAAATCAGAAAGAAAGTAGCTTTTATCATTTGGGGAATGGCTAAACAAATACATGAATGTAATGGAATATTACTGTGCTGTAAGAAAAGATGAATATGATAAATACAGAGAAACATGAAAAGATCTGTATGAGCCGATACAGAATGAAGCCAAGAAAACAACATATATGATGACTACAACACCAACAGAAAGAATGACCATAAGAAAATCAAAAGTGAATTTTACAAAATCACACAAAGAACAAGCCAGAAAGAGACAGAGAGAGAGACAGAGAGAGACAGAGAGACAGAGACAGACAGAGACGGAGAGAGAGAAAGAGAGACAGAGAGACTGAGAGAGACAGAGAGAGACAGACAGAGACAGACAGAGAGGGGGGAGGGAGACAGAGAGAGAGACAGAGAGACAGAGAGAGAGAGACAGGGGGAGGGAGACAGAGAGGGAGAGAGAAAAAGTGAGAGAAAAAATATACACATATTTATGTGTATGTATGTGTGCACACATACTATATATGTATATGTATATAGGTATGGGGGGCAGGGTTGTATGTATATTATATGGGATGGCTCTCCAAGAAGCAGGACAGCTAGGAATTTGGGGGAAAATTTTGGTGGTATAAAAAAGACATGGATAAAATTTTATTTAAAAGTAAAGAAGGAAATGAGCTTAGTCTGGCATGAAATGTTCTTGAGGAACCCCTTTGTAATCCATACTTCCCTTCCTAGGTGTTTACCAGTCATTTCTTTAATGACCCTTTTAGAATTTTTTCAAGAGAAGTCAATTTCATTGGCATGTAGTTTGCAGACTCTTTCCCACACACACTTTTTTTCCCTTTTTTGGAAAATCGGAATATCTACCTTTCTCCAGTCCTGTGATGCCACTCATGTTCTCCATGATCTTTCAAATATCTCCAACAGAGATTCAACAATCCCACCTGCCAGTTCTTTTGCTGCCCAAGAATGGTTTGACCTGCTGCCTCCAGCACATTCCAGGTTAGTTGAGAGTTGTTCTGAGAAAGATCTGGAGGTTTTAGTGGACAGCAAGCTCCATATGAGTCAGTAGTGGGATGTGGCAGCCAAAAAAGTGAATATAATCTTGCATAGTTTCCAGGAAAATAATACTGTCCATCAGCCATTTGATTTCTTGGATTTGAATTCATCCAGGGCAGCCAGGGGTTCTCCTCCTGCCTCTTACCTCCTCTTCTTGGGTACCAGCTCCCTCAGTTCTGCTCAGGAAAGAAAAGGCAGGTTGGAATTGAGAAATTGAGCTGCTCGCTCGCTCTCACTCTCTGTCTCTCTGCCTCTCTGTCTCTGTCTCTGTCTCTCTGCCTCTGTCTCCTCTCTCTCTCCCTCTCTGCCTCTCTCTGTCTCTCTGTATCTGTCTCTGTCTCTCTGTCTCTCTCTGTCTCTCTGTCTCTCTCTCTGTCTCTCTCTGTCTCTCTGTCTCTCTCTCTCTGTCTCTCTCTGTCTCTCTCTGTCTGTCTCTCTCTCTCCGTCTCTCTCTCTCCCTCTCTCT
Source organism: Pseudocheirus occidentalis (assembly GCA_028646575.1). Lineage (NCBI taxonomy): Eukaryota > Metazoa > Chordata > Mammalia > Diprotodontia > Pseudocheiridae > Pseudocheirus > Pseudocheirus occidentalis. The sequence continues at coordinate 7,909 of JAQQSW010000146.1, forward strand.
CCCATCAGTCATGATTCCCTCCACCCCAAGCAGAGGTTTTACCAGTTCTTTGATTCTGCTTTGTCTTCTAAGAGAGCTTTAGAAAACTTCACAGGGCCTTTTTTTGTTTAGGTTTCTATGTCTATCTTTTTTGTTTAGGTTCACAGAGGAAGAAAAGGAAGCCAAGAGAAAGGAGGAAACTTCTTTCAAAGACACACAGCCAGTTAATGAGAGGCAGGATAAGAGCCCAGCATGTCTATGCCTACAACAGGCTTCCCCCAGTCCATGAGACCCCAAGGAGTGGCTGGCTGAGGCCCTTCCTTCTAGAAGCTCAGAGTCTGGAAGAGCCAGCTCTAGGCCCTGCCCTCGGGGAGCTCCCAGTCTGGAGGAGACAGAAGAAGAGCAGGGCCTACCCTAAAGAAGTTTATAATCTCCCCTGAGAGAAGACCTTCACACAGGGAATACAGAACACATAATCCAAACAGAGTTATAACCAGTCAACAATGAGCCTGCCTAAGGACAGAATTGGAAACTGGAGTTTTCCTTTGGGGTATATGAGCCTCAGCTGGACTTTGGATCCCCTGAAGATCTCGGTGGTGCTTCAAATATTTCCCCAAATAGATTTTCTCGGGCACTGTTCCCTTGGCTATCCCAAGGGGCCTGGAGGGATGGAAGCCACATGTGCTCTTGCCCTTAAACCTAAATCCTGCAGATTTCTTAAGAATGAAGCATAACTTGTGCTGTCTTTGGGCTCAACATCTCAGAGCCCTGCTTTAAGGAGGGTTTGTCCCTGGACACCAAAATAAATAGAAGACATCAGTTGAACTGAATGATCTCTGGGTCCCTCCCAAAATCTAAGATGCTGTGATTCTTCCCATGGGATCCCAAGTTCTATTTTCCCCCCCTTTGAGGCCTTATATCTGCAATCTCCCCATCCTGCCCCACATCAATGCTACAGCCAGGCTAGAGGGCATGATGGCACTGCGGTTGTGATGTAAGAACAGGAACACTGGAGGTGGAGGCAGAGGACCGCAAGTCAGATCTCAGCTCTGCCCATGAAACTTTGAGCAAGACATTGAACTTCTCAAGGATTTCCTCTTCTGTATAATGTAGAACAGATATTTCTCAAGGATGGGATGGACTATGGGGATCTGAGGACCAGCCTAAGCAATGAGTAGAGAAGCTCAGCACCAGAGGGAAGAGGTAGGGGTGGGGATGGGGGTGGAGTTTGTTGTGGTCCTTCTGTTTGGGAGAAGGATGGTGGTGGTGATGGTGGTGTTCAGTCAGGGTCAACTTTTCATGACCCCACTTGAGGTTTTCTTGGCAAAGTTACTGGAGTGGTTTGCAATGTTCATTTTACAGAGGAGGAAACTGAGGCAAACAGGGTTGAATGACTTGCTGAGGGTCACACAGCTAAGAAGTGTCTGAGGCCAGATTTGAACTCAGGAACATGAGTCTTCCTGACTCCAGGCCCAGTGCTCTGTGCACAGTGGCACCACCACCTGGCTGGTGTTCTGGGGCTACAGCAATTCCTGAAGACCATTTATTAGATTTGAAGGGGCTCAGATCCAAGTGGGAGGAAGGAGTGGAGAAGGAAGGGAGGGACACAGGCAGTGGAGGAAATCCTGGATGCCTTAAGCATGGGATAATAATAGCTGACATTTAAATAACTCTTTGTGGTCCAAAAAGAAATGCTTTACATACATGAGCTCATTTATTTGAAGTCATTAAGAATCACATCTACCAAGTATGGTTGGTCATTGATTTTTTAGCTTTTGCTGTTTGGGGGATAAGAGGGAGGTGGTTCAGGATAAATCAGGTTTTGTGCTACAGAGGCAGCCTGGTAGATAAGACCACACGTGGGCCAGAAGTCAGGAATTCAAATCGCTCATTTAATACCTCCTAGCTGTAGGACTCTAAGCAAGTCACTTAACCTTTGTGTGCCCCAAAGCTGCTCAATCATAGATGAACCCAGAGAACCCTCCTTTGGCAGAAAGACTTCACCCATCAGTAGTTCTTCCACACTGACAAAATCAAAGCTTTTTCAGGTTTTGTGTAAAAGCCACCTAGATAATACTGGATAAAACATGCGTGTCTACAAATATACACGTATATGTGGACATGTATACTTCTGGGCATGGGTGTGCTGGAGCCAACTTGAAGAAGCTCACAAGAGACGATCGTTAAATTTTCATCTTACTGATACCTCAGAAATCAGCAAACCCTACAAACGAGGGCTTGATTTATTGTTTGTCTAGATTTAAGAAAATGTTAGAGAAAATGCCGATAATGCAGATTAAATTTAAAAGTGTGCACATTTATTTTTGGAGAGCTGGTTGTTAAACATTTACCAGTAAATATACACATAGATGTGGATAAATGTTATAGAGGTGGTGCCATAGTTCACAGAGTACTGGGTCTGGAGTCAGGAAGACTCATTCTCATGAGTTCAAATTCAGCCTCAGACATTAGCTGTGTGACCCTGGGCAAGTCACTTAACTTGTTTGTCTCAGTTTCCTCATCTGTAAAAGGAGCTCGAGAAAGAAACGGCAAGCCCCTCCAGTATCTTGGTCAAGAAAATCCCAAATGGGGTCAGGGAGAGCAGGACGCAACTAATCACTAAATAACAGACATAGCAAATATTACATAGTTACACATATGACATGTGTACATATATATGTGCATATGTATTATTGATTGTGTACTGCATTATGGATGCATAGCTCGGCTCCTGGGAGCCTGTCCAAACGGCCTGCCTAGCAGAGGGCCCCATGAGGGGGATCTCACAAGGATGCCACAAAGGAAAAAAAGGTCTCCCTAGGCAAAAAGTTGGGTGGCACCTCTTTGCCACACATATCCTGTGCATGTGCAGTTGTACTCTCAGAGCCCAGTTCTCTACGGAAGCTGTGTGTATTAGGTGGGTCCTGTGCTCTGTTTTTTACATATGAAATATAGAGATATTTAGATGTAGGTCTCATATGTAGTAGACATCCATTCAGCTATACATATACATGTTAATATAGATATAGATACAATATGTAGTGGACAGAGCATTGGGCCTGGAGTCAGGAAGATTTGAGTTCAAATCCATCCTCAGACTTTGCTAACTGTGTGATCCTAGTCAAGTCATTTAACCTCACCTGTCTCATTTTCCTCATTTGTAAAATGGAGTTAATAATAGCTCCTACCTCCCAGGCTGTTAAGATTAAAAGATAAAGCTCTTCACAGTCTCCATCAAGCCCCTCCTTCCAGTCTGGTTATGCATCTCTCTGCCCCACAATCCAGCCAAACAAGCTTGGTTGCTGCTCCCCATGTCCTGTCTTTTCATTCCAGGTCCCCCAGGCCTGAAGGGACTCCTTCCTCCTTCTTCTAGAACTCTTTAGCTCCCCAGGGCTCACCTCAACCGTCACTTCCTACAAAAAGATCTTTCCCAACTCCCCCAGTTTTTAGTAAACCTCACCCCCAATTAATTTTTATTTATTTTGTACATTTACTTATCTCTGATGATTTTCCCATAGACTATAAGATCCTTGAGGGCAGGACATGATCCACTTTTGTATGATTCCGCAGTACCAGATATAATGCCTGATTAATGATCTATGCTGAACAAATGGTTACTAACTGATTGGTTGCTCCCTTTGTACCCTTTGGAACCTTGGGGCTGGGTTGCAGGTTCCTCATTCAATGGTTTGTGTCCTGGTGTCCACACTAATGCCCTATGTGCTCTTGGGCATGTTAGTCAGCCTCTCTGACTCTCTGAGCCATATTTAAAAGACAGAGAAAATCAGTCAGACACTATAAACACCAAAGCATCTTTATAAGGATCAAAAGATCCAGGGAATAAAAATCCCAGTGTATGCTATAAAGCATTATGGCAACGTGAGTAACATAACATAACTCTTTAATATTCCAGCTGGTCGGTCATCCCATGAGTGTGCTCACCCCCTCCTGGGGTACAGATCACCACTCATCACCAGCTTCTCCTTCTGGGAAATTCTTGTCTAGCTTCTCCCTTCAAGCCTCTGGAGAGTATTCGCTAGTGCACTACAGACTGGCTGCCCTCTGGACCTTGGAACATCAGTGGAGACCAGGGCCACCTTCAGGCCACCCACCTACATCTCTTGATAACTGGAATTACCAGACCTTACTTGACCGGCTTCCCTCTTTTCCAGTTTTACATTTCCTAGATGATATCTTTTTAATCTCATTTTATACAGAAGCCATCACTGGTAATGCCTTCCAGTTCACTGGTACCCACCACATACATAGCTTCCCTGATTTATACCTCATTTGATATTAAGCTGAAAGACAAATCAAGGCCATCTTTTGGGTTATTGCATCTACTCACAGATCTTGTGTGAGCTTCTGTAGCACCCTTTCTGGGGCTATTTCCCCAATCTACACTGGAACTCAGAATCTGGGGTGTCCAGAGTGGTGGTCCCTACTTACTCTCAAGGTTCACAGAGGGAATCTTGAGGGAATATGTTTCTAATATCATTGATCGTAAGTCTCAAAGTGTTCTCCAATAATCAATTTGCCAGAGATACTTAATTAACTTTTGGAAAAGGTATTTATGGAAAAGGTATAGTATGAGCCTATGGTAGAAAGTGTCCCCTCCCACCCAAACCTGGTCTACACTCTCCCACCTAATACACATGGAGAACTGGGCTCTGAGAGTAAAACTGCACACGTACAGGATATGTGTGGCAAAGAGGTACCACCCAACTTTTTGCCTAGGGAGACCTTTTTTCCTTTGTGGCATCCTCGTGAGATTCCCCTGATGGGGCCCTCTGCTAGGCAGGCCGTTCGGACAGGCTCCCAGGAGTCAAGCTATTCTTGAGTCCGTAGCTGGCACTGCTCTCCTCCAGGAGAGGTCACACACTCTGAAGTTGCCGCTTCATGCATCTGTCTGTTGCTGATTACACAGCCCATCAACCATCTGCTTCACAGTGGGCCTGGCTATCCATTCTTGTGGGCATTGCTACTGCTTCCATTCTTCACTGAGTCATAATACGACCATCTGGCAGGACCCCTAAGTCTCCCAAACTTAAATGATCACCTGGACACTCCTATCTCACAATGGTCATTCTCCTAAGATCAGGAGCAAGGAAACACAAAGAGAAAAGAGTGACCTCAGGCTCCCAAGGGCCATGGCTTGGTGGGCAACAAGGCGGCCACCCTTCCCTTCCCTGGTTCTTGGGAAAGCATCCCAAAGCATCCCTCCAGCTTTTAAACCAAGAGGCTGAGAAAGAGATGGCTGAGTCACTCACTCATCCTGTAGGGACATTGGGTTCCAGAGCAGCAGCCCCCAGGTCATCAGTCTTCCAGCTCTGTGGCCAATTAGAAGACTGTTCACCATCACACAGCACAGCCCCTCAGTCACTCATGGATAGAAATGGGTTCCCTCAGCCTTTCACACAGTCTCTTGGTCCAGAACCAAGTAGGGATTATCTTCACATGCTTGAAGAAAAGTTGTTCATTTGAACTGCACACATGTGACAGAAAAAGACAAGCCTTTGAAAGTGCAAAGCTGGTTTTTGACAGCTGCATTTGCTATTTTAGCTCCACTACAGATGGGACACAGACTCACCTTGCTAGAGGATAACCTCTGAGGCTGCAAGAAGCTCCATCAATTCAAACGATGTTTTTAAAAAAATAATAATAATAATATACAAACAAAAAATAGGGATTGTGTATTTCCTCTATAATTTCAGTCAGTTGTGTGACTGTGAACATGTGTTCTGCTGTAGGAAATTGTTTAAGGGAAGCCTCCCAGTTCTTTGTATTTTCATGAAGGCAATGCTGGATACATATGTGAATTATTTATATAAAGATTTTGTAGAGATGAGAAAGTAGGCATATGGGTCAGTACTTGCTGAGGTCATCTCAGTTCCTTTGGTTTTTTGGTTTTGTTTCGATTTTTTTTTTGTAAGAATCCTGTGTTAGTCCAAAAAACAGCTAGTCGGTGCCGTGGGCCATGTCTGAACTTGTGTCTTCCTGATTCCAGGCCTTAGCTCTAACCAGTGCACCACATAGTTGTCTCTGAGCACTGAAGGCTGGATTTTTAAGACAGCTGAAAGAACAGAAGATACCAAATGACTGGGGGTGGAGGGATCACATATGGCACCTCTGCCTTTATTTTGGGAGTATTCATAATTTATAGACTTGAGACTTTGGGGCCTCCTTCATTTCTGATTCTCAAAGCACATTTTCCAAAATACTTTTCACCATCCTCCCCTACCAGTTCATATTAAAGTCCTTAAGGTTTGAAATATTCATTGACTTAGTCTGGAGGACTGTTTTAAGCTCTTCACTGAATTTTCCAAGTTCATCCTTCTTAACGGATATCAGCACATAAGCAGCAATGGTCTTTGGGGAGGTCTTCTGGCTTGTGCTCTTTCTGAGTCTAGGAAGTCAAAATAACCAAATTTCCTGCAAAATGCACTTCTCATGAGTGCTTGAGGAGACCAACTGTACCAGCGTCAATGTTTGCCTCACCTCCAGTGGAGCCTGTGAGGCATTGCCCCAGTAAGTCACAACTTCCCCACTCTTGGCTTCATTTACAGAGAGAACATCGAGATGAATGTGACTCAGTTCCTCCTGTAGTACATCAGCCCACTGATTGCTGAATAAATGTCTCATGCTTAGAGTACTGACATGAAACTTAGGGTCTATACTGGGTCTAAAGACCATTGCTTTCAAACCCTCTGGTCTTTTTGTTACTGCTTGGCCGCCATCACTGTGTAAGTGAAAGAAGACTGTGCAATGAAGAGCTATGTTTTTATTCCTTTCTCTTTTTTTCAAGGGTTGCCGCGGTCAAAGCACCCAACAACTTTGGGCCATCCTACCTACTGCAGATCATGAACGAACCTCTCTGCACTTACCTGCGTTGGCTCTCAGACAACAGCCAGCATGTGGCCCGAGCCCTACTTGAACCCTTCCCACCAGAACAGAACTTGCCAGAGCTTGCGCCTCTTGGGCATGGTTTTCAAAAGGCCCAGGTCACCCCCATGCCAGGATGAGGCATCAAATAAGGAGGGCTTTTGTGGAGATGTGAGCTGTTATTATTCTTATTAGATGGAGTCTGCCTAAATGGTTTTAATAGCTGACATTTATGTGATGCTTTGAGGGTTTATCAAACATGTTACATTATCTCACTTGTCCTCACAACAACCATGTGAAGGAAGGATGGAGGGAGGGCAGGCACCATCTTTATCATCATACCATACTCACCATCATCAGGGATGAAGAAGCCCAAGATCACACAGCTAATACAATCCATGGTAGAGCTCAGACTCAAACCTAGGCTTTCCGAATAAAAGACCAGTGCCCTTTCTACTGTACCATGATGCCCCTTTTTACTGTACCACGATGCCCCTTTCTACTGTACCACGATGTCCCTTTCTACTGTACCACGATGCCCCTTTCTACTGTACCACGATGTCCCTTTCTACTGTACCATGATGCCCCTTTCTACTGTACCATGATGCCCCTTTCTACTGTACCATGATGCTCTCTCCATCACTAAGAGGTATCAGCTCTAAAACATGCTAAGAAACAGGCACGATTTTCCTCCCTTTTTTTCACAGGTGGAGGACTGTGGGTACAGAACATCACAGACTCATTTGATGTATTTGACTAGTCTTTCTCAAGTAATTTCTTCTCTCTTTTTCATTCTTTACTGTGAAGGATGTCTGAGGAGAAGAGGAGGGGACATATATTTGGAAATGAAGAGTACGTAAAAATAAAAGCTATCACTGAAATTTAAGAAGGAACAAATACTACTAGCCACTATTAGATTAGTCTAACACAGCATTTCCACTTCTAAACTCTACTACAGATGGGTAAAATGCCTACATTTTCTTCTTTATCAGGCTCAGTCTTGGAGTGTTTAGGCTCAGTGCATCAGGACTAGAAGCTGGAGAGATGGTAGAAGAAGGAAAAATAGTCCCATATCAGAATCATCTACACAAGGGTCATATTCCCATACTAAAAGATCTGCCCCATGAGGGATAGGAAGAGCAAGACAGGGAGAAGGTCAAATTAAGCTGCTTTCTGTATTTTTTACATTTAGAAGTATCAAGAAGCTGGGATCTTTGAGAACTGGAAAAGTTTTCCTCAGACCAGTGTGTCAAAGTTACTCATTCAGTAATAACAGCCCATATTTCCATAATGCCTGAAGGGTGGCAAGAATTATAAGAAAGCAACTCTTCATAAAAGCCCTGTGAGAGTCTTCTTCCTTTTTTACAAATGTAGACACTGAGGCTTCAAGAGGTTAGCTGAGTGGAACAGAAAAGACCACTAGAAGCCAGAAGGCAGACGTCTATATTGGCTCTATCACTCACTAGCTGATGGTCTTGGGGCAAATACTGGGTATCTCTGGGCCTTTCCAACCCTTTACTAAAGTGACGGGGGTAGATTAGACGATCAGGCCATCTCCAAAGGTGATCTCTTTCCAGTTCTAACTGTTGTGCCCATGGTCACATAGCTAATAAAATCTCCGAACCTGGGCTGGAGCTCCAGGCCCGGTGGACTTCCCACTCCACCATCCTGCCCTCTCTAACATGCTAACAAGCTGTGAGCCGGTCACCCAGCCATCTACTCTGGCTCCAAGCTGACCTGCAGGGGTTGTGGTCGGCAGTGCCAGACACCACTTTGAGCATTTTTCATAAGCTTAAAATTCCTCAGGAATTGTTAGGAAGTCATTCTAATCCAATTTTGCAAGTTGACTTCTGAATTAAGTCAAGCTCATAGAGAGGACAGTGCCCTTGGCTTTCCCTTGGGCTAGGAAGGCGGCTTCTGTGTGACAAGGTCCAGAGAAAGTCAAGTTCTTAAAGGGGCACCAGGGGTCAGGAGGGGATCAGGAACAGAGGCCCACAGGGGAAAACAGTCATAAGATGTTAGAACTCAGAGGGAAATTCCAGATCAGTTCAACTAAAACTTCTTCTCGCCCCCTCCCTGATTTTACAAATGGGGAAATTGAGGCCCAGATTCATAAAATGAAGATCAAAAGGCCCTTGAAATCATGCAGTCTAGTCTCTGGGGAAAATTAGGCCCAGAACAGGAAAGAGACTTGCCCAAGGTCACACCCGATGAGCAAATATTAAATATTTTTCTAGGACCACCTGACCCGGCTCCCAGCCACCTTCTGGGATTTTATGTAGCTATTCATTACTCACTTTGCATTCCAATAGGGTGGAGTGTGCCCATTCATCAGATATCAGAATAAAGGCACAGAAAAGTGAAGTATTTGCTAAGGGTTTGTACCAGTAAAGGCAGCCGCTAAGGCAGCTCTCTCACAACCCACAGTCTGCGGCCTCAAGGGCCCTTCTCCTGAGCAGGCATGTACTCACACCTCTCCCAGGAGCTTATGGGACAGTGAATGAACGGTGCTGTGGAAACTTGCTAGGCAGCTCTCAGACAAGAATGCTGTTTATCAGCTCAGCTGGAGGAGTACATCTAACACTGGCTGTCCGGAGGAGGAATGTGCTCCTCGGCACTCAGTCAGAGCGGAGATTGGAAAATAATAACAAATCATTGCCCATCACTCTTTAAAGTTTACAAAGTGCCTTCTTTGAAATCCCCTTGCGGTCATTTGTGAGGAAGGGTTGTTGGAGAAAAGATGCCTGCTCATGTTCTGCAGAACTAGGGACCTCTGAGGCCAAGTGCAGCTAACGCATCTTTCACCTGATGTAAAGGCAGTTTGATGGGAAGGGATCAATCCAAAGGCCAGTTCTATGGAGGAGGGGGGAGGAGGCAGGGTTTGCATGATCAGTATTGTTGGGACTAAATGTCTCTTATTCTATATTATTACCATTATTATTATGAAAAGTGGTACAAAGGACAATTCAGCACAGGTATAGTTATAGAGAGAGAGAGAGAAAATAGCCTATCCTTGGCTATGGCCCCTTCAGAGCCTAACCCAAGTATCTGTAGGACTGGAAAGGAATACCTTAGTGACTGGATCCTGGAGGCCAGGCCAGGGAACTAACTGGGCAGTACCACAGCAGGCCAGTGAAGGACTAGTAGGCAAAAGGAGGGTGGTCTCTAGATCATACTTCTGACACCAACACACACACACACACACACACACACACACACATCTCCTAAGGCCAGCACTCTGGAAGGAAGCTCCAGTTGCCCTGTCCTCATTACGCTTTTTGCTTTGGACATCCCTCCCAGTTCTGGATTCCAATCACACCAGTAGCAAATGTGGATCCTTCTAGGCACTGAACCCCATCATGGTAGGGGTGATGTCTTATCATCCCTAGTTTTTCACCACCCTTGACAACCCCTACCTAGAGAACCCTATAACACACCTGGGTAGGCATTTTCCCCTGCTAGACTGTGGGTCTTGTGAATTTTGTGTCTTCCTATCCCCACCCCGAGAAACAAGCTCAGTGCCCAGTGAGCATGTCCTCAATGTCGTTGGCTGGAAGTAGGGTAGGGTGTCTAGATGGCCAGCCTGGAAGTCAAAAAGAGTTGGTTCAAATCTTACCCCTCCTACATATTCTGGCTTCCTTCCCTTGGGCAAATCACTTAACCTCTAAGTGCCTCCTGGAGACTCTTTAGGACAATAAATTGTAGATCAGTTGCTAATCTCTCTTGATGAAGGGAATTTCCTCACTGTCCATCTAGAGGCAGAGCGATGCCACAGTGTATGGAGGACTGGTATTGGAATCAGAGAGAACTAAGTTTTGAACACTGCCATAGACACTTACCAGCCGTATGACCCTCTGGAAGCCACAACTGCTCTCTGCCTCAGGTTCCACATCAGCCGAACCGGGATAATAATGCCACCCAGTTCCCAAGGTCGTTATGAGGATCAAAGGAGATGTTTGTAAACCTTGAAGGATTTTAGAAATTGTAGCTCTCATGAATAAACCACAGTCATTGTTTTTTAATGCTCAGGAAACATTTGTTGAATGAAACTGAATTGAATTACAGGCTTTATCCCAATTCCTCTCTTCCCAAACACCACCACAGACACACTTGACGCCTGAATATGTCCCCTACTTTCTGGCCTTGGCATCTTTGCTCACCCCATCTCTCGTGTCTAGAATTCCCTCCCTTTCCTTCTCCACTTTGGCCTGGTGAGTCCTACTCATCTCCCAAGGCTCAGTTCAGGCACCAACTCAAAATTAGAGAATTCACATCTGGAAGGGGCTTTAGAAATTGCCTGTGTCAATATTTTGTTTTTATTGATAATGAAACTAAGGGCAGAGATGGGAAGGGTTCCAGATTGTAAGCAATAAAGAACCGGGCAGCCCACATCTCTTGACTCCAAATTCAATGTTCTTTCCCCTATGCCAGGCTAACTCCTCCAAGAAGCCTTCCTGGACTGATGCCCCACTCCCCCAATCCACCACAGGAACTGCTTTTTCCCCCCCACCCCCAGCAGCTAGAGCCCTTTGTTTATCTAGCTTCTCTTGCCCTTGTCTCCAGGCTCCCAGTGGGCTTGACTGATTAGCCCTGATGAGATCATTCTCTCGACCATGACCTTGGTCTAAAGATAGGGCCCAAAGAGTGCCCGGGGCTGCTTCCTGACCATTGTGCAGGACTCTCCACCCCTTGGCGCAGATGCCTGGCATCCTTCCTCACCCCACCAGCGCCACAGGGTTCCTGATCTGGAAAAGACAGATCGCTTCCTGCTCCCCAGTTCCTGTTTTTCTGAGAGGCCACAGGACTATGCACGGTCAGAGCTGGGTGAGACCAGGCCAGGCTGGCCCAGGAGGGCTGAGACTGCATCTCCTGTGGCCACAAACATACCATCTACGTGTCCTCAGGAGACCCCAGGCTCTCCCTGAAAAACAATGCCCCCAAAGGCTCAAGCAAAGCCACTGGCTTTACAAAGGGTTCTTGCTAAAGAAAGGCAGCCCTACATCATGGAAAGGACCTGGCCTGTGAACCTAGAGGATCTGGGTTCTAGTCCTATAACCCCAAAGCCCAATGTTCATATGATCTTGTTTGAGTTTTTTCTTCTCTGGTCCTCGTTTCTCTGGCCCATAATACAGGACAGATGGACTAGAATGATATCTAAGGACCCTTCCACCTCCAACATTCTATGTTCTAAGGTCTCATGCACTCCTGATTTTCTGTTTTAAGTTCTATGTTCTAAGGTTCCTTCTACTCCAGCATTCTAGGTTCTAGGTTGCAAGGTCTCTCCCAACTCTGAGATTCTATGGTCTATGTTCTAAGGACCCTTCCACCTCTAACATTCTATGTTCTAAGGTCTCATGCACTCCTGATTTTCTGTTTTAAGTTCTATGTTCTAAGGTTCCTTCTACTCTAATACTCTAGGTTCTTGGTTGCAAGGTCTCTCCCAACTCTGAGATTCTATGGTCTATGTTCTAATGTCCCTCCCAATTCCAGTATTTATGTTCTTGGTCCTTCTCAGTTCAAAATCCTGTCATCCCTCTTAGCAGTGGAGTTTCCTCATCTGTAAAAGGGACTAGAGATCTGGTCCTAATTGCCCTTCCAGTTCCATCTATGGAAGACCAATTCAACAAACATTTATCAAGTACCTGCTATGTACAGAACTCTATTCTTTGAAATGAAGTAGACACCACCCTCAGTACTTATATTTAAGTAGCAGATAAGGTAGTTGATGTGTCCAACTCTTTGTGACCCCATTTGGGATTTTCTTGGGAGAGATACTGAAGGATTTGCCATAGCCTTCTCCACTCCATTTTACAGCTGAGGAAACTGAGGCAAACAGGGTTAAGTGACTTTCTCAGGGTCATACAGCTAATGAGTGTCTGCGGCCTGATTTAAGATAAGACATGAATTTAAAAAATAGGCATGCTAATAACAAGTCATCTTTTATACAGAATATCCCAAAAGTCTTAGTTTAAATTTAAGCTATGATAACTTCAGAATTATAAATGCTACATACTTACCAAAAAAATTTTAAAGGTTAATTATTTAAAATTTTAAAATACTGATATTTGTCTTACTGAAATTCAACATACTATATATCTTTCTAGTCAATTTTTGAACTTTGCAAAAATGTTCATTAGCTACTGCTCAGTAACTGAAAGGATTACATTTCTAATCCTAGCCTTACAGCCATCCAAAGAATGAGGTTCTAATACACATGAGACAATTTTCATGCAATTCAACAAGAAAAACCCAATGGAGATCAAGTGACCATGGTGACCAAGCAAGAGGACCTCCTCTGCCTATATCTTGATCTGAGAAAAGGTCATCTAGAAACGGCTGCCTAATGACAGGATGCCCCATCTTGTTAAAATTAAAATAAAAAGTTTCTTATTCAAAATTCACAAAGCAAAATAGGTACAAAAGAAATACAAATCATTAACCTTTAAAATTGTGTTTTCTAAGCTTGTGGGATTTATATTTCGGAAACTATTTAAACCCAAAACTGCACTAAGACTTTTGGGACACCTGGATAACATTTTAAGATTTACAGAGAAAGTGCTTTCCATGGACTCTTCCTTAACACTGAGTATCATTATCCCTATTTTAGAGCCGAGTAACCTGAGACTCAAAGAGGAGATGTGATTTGCCCAACTAAAAAGTTCAGAAAGGTTCCTTGGAAGAAGTGGCTTTTTGAATCAAACTCAGAAGGATGGGCAGGAATTCAACAGGCAGGAAAATGAATCAACAATCTCCTGATTAGGGATTTGAGGGAATAACTAAAAAGCTGCTGTCATGCTTTTGGCAATGAAATAATTCAGATGTTCATTAAATTAAATTTAAGTTGGTTGTATTGATTTTTAGCGTTAAGTTTATGTCATGATCCTCTTTGAGGATGAAGGACAGACCATAGCCAGGGATCCAGACCTATGATTGCATCAGCGTAGGGAACTCCCCGTACGGAGATTTTTTTCTCCTGGTTCTGATCAGTGTCTCTTCCATAATTCATAGTCTTTGCATATAGCCAGGGCATGGTGATTAAGTGACCTGCCCGCGGTGCCCCAGTGAGCGTATGTTAGAGGTAAGACATGAAACCAGGTCTTCCTTATCCCAAACAGCGCACCCATCCACTATACCATGCTGCCTCTTGGGTTTTAGTATATCAGCATTTCACTAACAGTCTTAATCATTCAGAAAAAAGGAAAGGAAATCCAACTACCATGGCTTTGTGTTGATTTGGTTTAGGGGGTTTTGAGGGGGTATGATAGCTAACTCTAGGCACAGAACATAGCATGGAGATGAGAAGGTAATAGTAGCCTCATTAACAATAACTGTTGTTTGGTCATTTTGGTCATGTCCAAGTTTTCTTGACCATTTTTAGAGTCTTCCTTCCTGGAAAGGTCTGCCTTTCCTTCCCCAGCTTGTTTTACAGATGAGGAAACTGAGGCAAACAGGGTGAAGTGACTTGCCCAGAGTCACACAGCCAGTAAGAGTCTAAGTCCAGATTTGAACTCAGGCCTTCCTGACTCCAAGCCCTGAGCTCTATCCACTGCACCACCTAGCTGCCCCAAGGCACTGTGCTAAGGATTTTATAATTATTATCTTATTTGAGCTTCACAATGACCCTGGGAGGGAGGCACTATTATTACCATCCCCATTTTACAGATGAGAACATTGAAGCAAATGGAAGTTAAGTGACTTGCCCAGGGTCACACACCTTGTAAATAAGATCAGATTTAAACTCAGTAAGATGAGTCTTCCTGACTCCAGGTCTGGTGTTCTATCTACTGTGCCACCTAGCTGCCCAGGAACAACTTTAATATTTATATAATATTTATTATAATATATTAAAGTAATAAAATAATATTGCACTCAACCATAATATTTACATAATGGCTTAAAGTTTACAAAGCATTTTACATAGAGTATTGGATTTGAACCTCACAAGGACCTATGAATAGTCCCATAGCTATTGTTTCCCTAGTTTGTAGACTAGGAAACTAGGGCTCAGAGAAAGTAAATGACTTGTGAAGGGCTACACAATTAGTAAGTGCCAGAGGCAGGATTTCAACCTTGTCTTCCTGTGAGTACAGAACTCTATGCATCATGTCAGGCTACAAGATATGTTGGAGGAGGGGGAATACGGATAGCCCCTGATTTGACTAAGTTGTAGAATGCATAGAGGGCATGATATTAAATTGTAATAAATAAACGAATGAATCAATGAATAATTAAATAGATAAATAAATGAGTAAATGAATGAACAGATAGACAGACAGATAGACAGACAAACAGATAGGCAGATAGATAGATAGATAGATAGATAGATAGATAGATAGATAGATAGATAGATAGATAGACAGACAGATAGATAGACTGATTGACTGACTGATTGATGATTGACTGATTGACTGATAGACAGATAAAAGACTGGAAATGTAGGGAGGCATCAGATTGTGGAAGACCTTGAATCTAGGCTAAAGCCTCTAGAGGTCATGCTACATTGGGCCAAGGACAATGGGCACTGGGTTTTACCCTCCAAACTGGAAAAGGCTAGCCAGAGGCTGGTATTCAGATGCCAGTCAAGAAATCTGCCCCAAAGGCAATCAAGCAAGGCTCTACCAGACAGACAGAGTACATGGAGTATTCAAGGAGGATGGGTACCTCTGGTGTGAGGGCTGGAAAGTCCTCTCCTGGGCTGTTCATACACCTTTGGATGCCGCCCAACTTTCACCTGTGGCTCCAAGAAGCTAAAAGAGTGTGCACAGTAGCCACAAGTAAACCATCTCGACAGATGGGCTAAACCATGTTGAAGGTAACCAACAGGTCTCAACCCACGGGTAAGTTAGGGGGATGTCTGCTCCAAGCATATAAAGACTTCCCCCATAGCATGGGCTGATGAGAACAATGTGTTCCAATTGCCGTGGAAGTGGCTGACACAGGCACCATGGTGTACTCAGAACTTGGTCAGACATGAAAGGTGCCAAGGTCATCCACTGCATCCCAGACCATCGCCAGTTTCCTGACCTATGTCTTGCCACTAGACTTCTGTGACTCTGGAGGACAGAGTAAGGATAATGACTTTGCACAGCTCTGTCTCACTTAGATCCAATTTACCCATGCCCCATGATATCATCGGTCCTCTTCAAAAATGAAGGACAAACAACCAGGAGGATTGAAACCAACGAGTTTCAGTGTCCTGGAATCGAGGCTATTGCAGCTCCTCCCAAGAGCAGAAAAGATCTGAAAGTCTTCCCAAGCTCCTGAGAAAGTATATGTCCCCTTCCCTTAAAAGTTCCTCTCTTGACTCATGAACATGTGTCAATTTATACATTAGGTGTCATTAGTAAGACTATCATAGGACTTAGAGCCAGAAGAGACACTGTAATCTAATCCCCTCGTTTTCAAAATTTCAATGAGATCTAGAATTTTATATTTAAGATAATAGACTCAGATTTATAGGTCATCTGTTATTCAGAGGATAAAACTGGGGTCTTACAAGGTTATAAAGGCAGCAAATGCCAGATCTGGAATTACTGTGAAAAGGAAACATTTCAGTAAAGGTTGCTAAATATTCCCTGTTTTTGGTCAAGGGCCAAGCCTAGATTTGTATTTCTCATGCTGTAGCATTCTTTGGCATGTTTTGGAGAATCATGGGTCCAAAGCTGGAAGATGCCTCAGGAATCAGCTAGCCTAACATCCTCATGGAAATGAAGACAGAAACACATTCTCAGCGTAAAGACCTCAAGGGGATGGAAGCTCATCCCATCAGCAGATAGCTCAGGTCATGAAAAGTTCTTTATTTGCATCCAAATCTGCCTTTTTATACATTCCACTCTACCCTCTGGGACCAAGCCTGATCCCTTCTGCCCCCATGACAGCCCTTCCAGTATTTGGTCTCCTCTTTTTAAAACCAAACATACTCTGTTTCTTCAGTTCATCCTCACACAGCACAGCCTCCAATCTCCTTCCCAAACTGGTTGACTTTCTCTTGATCAGAGGTTCTTATCCTGGGGGTTCAAGGACTTTTTTTTCTTCATATTTTGATAACTGTATTTCAACATGGCAGTTAGGTGAAATTAGGAAGACTCATCTTACTGAGTTCAAATCTGGCCTCGGACACTAGCCGTGTGACCCTGGGCAAGTCACTTCACCCTGTTTGCCTCAGTTTTCTCATCTGTAAAATGAGCTGAAGAAGGAAATGCTAAACCACTGCAGTATCTTTTCCAAGAAAACCCTAAATGGGGTCACAAAGAGTCAGATACAACTGAAAAACAACTGAACAATAATTTCAACACAATTGGTTTCCTTGGTAATCCCATATATTTTATTTTAGGCATTTAAAGTCTAAGAAGGGGTCCATGGGTTTCACAAGATGACCCAAACGATGCATGACACATAAAAGGTCAAGAATACCTTAAGGACAGTAAGGCTATCACCTCCTTCACCACGAATGAATATTCTGAGGCCAAACACAAGACTTGACCTCTTAAATGTTATCTTGTGTTTGGCTCAAATCTTAATTCCAGCACATAGAGGAGCATCCATCCAGATCCCAATTACTCAAATGATTAATTAACCATCTCTCCCCACCTCCCCCAAGACAGCATCTCCAAAACAAGAAAACATCCCTGGAGTAGCAGGGGGAGATCAAGGCAACCCTGGGCTCCTCAAACCAGAACAAGGAGGGTAAGGGGCAGAAGAGAGTGGCTGAGAGAGGAAGAATCTTGCTGGCATCTCTGCTGCCATCCCTGCCTGTGGTTTTGTGCCAAGAAGGCTAGTCTTGGAGGTAGACCACTCCCTATTGGCATGATTCTATGTAAATCATTACTCCTATCTGTGTCTCAGTTTCCTTAATTGTAAGATAGAAATAATATTTTTATTATTTGCCCCATAAGGTTGTTATGAGGAAATCTCTTGGTAAATCTTAAGAAATGGAGTCTATCGTCTGACTGGCCAGCTCTTGGTAAACACATCTTCTAGTCGACCTGGTGGAATAACACCTCTGGTCACCAACACTCGGGGGAGATGTAAAAAGTGACCGCAAGGTCCCAGCGGGAGGCTGGTTCAGAGGGAAGCTGGAAGCATGAGTCATCCTTCTTCTTGTTCTCATTTGATGCTGCTCTGAATCAAGGCCTTGTCCTTGTCCAGAGGGACCTACGAGTTGGGTATGACCTCATCTCCCCAATTTCCAGCAGTCTGTTAGGGGAATCCTGAAGCCAGGGACAGATGAGCCCCACAATGTGAAGCTTCTGGGGCCTGGAAGAGAACTCAGTATGCCCAGGAGCCAAGCTTGATGAGAGACAGCTTCCCAGGCCTCCCAGGAGTGAACAAAGACCCATCACATCCCCTGAATTTCAACTGTCAGCATCAATTTGGCTAGAGGTTTCCCTGTTTTGGAGAGAGGGTCTTGGGGGAGATGGGGAGAGATGGCTAAATTATTGTATAAGTAATTGGGATTTTGATAGATGCTGGAGTCAGTATTTGAGTCAAACAAGATGAAATTTATGAGGTCAAGTCTTGCATTTGGGCTCAGAAAACTCATCCAGATTTCACGTCCATGGTGAGGGAGGTGATTGACTGTCCTCTGCCCTGATCATACACACATGGAGGGTGTTCCCAGTTCTAAGATACCTTTAGGAAGGACATTGACAAGGTCAAGGGCATCTGGGGCAGATATTCCTAACCTTTTGTGTGTCATGGAGCCTTCTGGCAATCTGGTGAAGCTGATGGACTCTCTTCCAGACTAATGTTTTTAAATGAATAAAAAAATAATTCTCAGAGATAATTTACCTATAGTCTAATGAAGGATATGCTGGTAAATGTTTAACAATTAGCTCTCCAGGGGGATAAAAGAAGCACACACAGAACACTTTTAAAATTAACCTACATTTTAACATTTTTCCATCACTTTCCTAAGTCTAGACAATAAACAAAACATTAAATCAAGCCCTGATGTATAGGTAGTGTCTGCCAATTTCTGAGGTGTAAATGGTCACAAAGAAAATTTAACAATCAACCGTTGTGAGTAGGCTGGCTCCAGAAGACTACTGCAAGTCCTGATTCCCCGTGTCCCCTGAGGTTGAGGGATATGGGGAAGCGGGGAGGAAATCAGCATCTCAGAATCACAGAATTGCAGAAGTTGACAGGACCTTCTAAAACAAAGCACTCTAGAAAGTGAGGGCTGAAATGGACCTCAAAACAGAGACTATTTATCTACGGAAGGGACCACAGAGACCTTATGGTTCAATCCCTTAATTTTTCTGAGCAGGAAAGTGAGGGTTAAAAATGACATGGGACTTGTCCAATTGTCCAATTAGCTATTACCTAGCTAATAATTGGCAGAGGCAGAGACGAAAACCCAGGTTTTCTGACACTAAGAGCAGCATTCCCAACCTCAGAAATGAAAGACTGGGTCCTCCATTCAAAGGAGCCAGAATCTGTAACTTTGAGGTAGAGAAGCCTCCTATCCCACCTGGATATTGCCTCCAGGGGCTTTGAAGGGAATTCTTAGTCTGGATGACGTGTAAAATTGCATGATGAGGCAGTATGACACAGTGAGTAAAAAAGGCAAAAGTGGACTTGGAATCAGAGGATCCAGTTCAGATCCTCACTGTGGTGTTTACTCCTTGTGTGTCCTTGGGCAAGTAACTTAATCTCTCTGGGCCTCAGTTTCCCCATCTGTAAAATGAAGGATTTGGAAAGAGATGGCTTGCCAGGCACATGCTGCCTCTGGCTCTAGAATTACAATCCTGGCCATATCTCTATGAGGTTGGTGCTATGGTCATATCACTTCTCACATCACTTCTTGCGGGCCAACTTTGGTTGTTCTAATTTAGAAGCATTCATTTTCAATTATTTTGGTGTTGTTTGCTAGCTCTACTTCTGTAGTTGTACTCACAGTGTATGGTTTTCCTGGTTTTCCTTACTTCTCTTTGCATCAATTCATATAAATTTTCCTTGGATTCTCTGTGTTCCTCATGACCAATGTTTCTTTGAACAACAAGGGGTTATTCTATTGCATTTGTATGCCACAAATTGCTTAAACCATCTCCTCCCCACTCCACCCTGCCCCCAATATATGGGCATCTACTTTGTTTCCAAGAGTTTTGCTGAAAAATGTGGCTATAAATATGGTGATGTATTTGGACCTCTCTTTGTAAATGCCTTTCTTGGAGTATATGCCTAGTGATGGGACCTTGGGGTCAATGGGCATGGTCATTCTGGTCATTTTTCACACAATTCCAGATTAAGGTAGGTGGTGTGGAGAGACTGGCCAGTGAGAGAACAGCCCTTGAAGCATGAATGAATAAATGAAAAAACATTTATTAGATACTAAGTACAAAGCATTGTGGTCAATGCTAGGGATACAGATAGAAATTTAAGTCAAATCCCTGAACTCATCCTAATTCTAATTCTAATAGGAGAGACACTGCACATAGGAGACTTCACCTGCAAGTCAGATGGTGAGGCACCATGTTACTTAGGGTACAGCAGCAAAGCAGATATAAATGCATCTTCTTTAAATATAATTCCCATTGACAAAATCCTTTCAGTTTCTGATGTTGAACCATTTGACAGTGCCAAGGGCTTTGGTGCTGAGAATTTTCTTTTCCAAGTCTTCAGTAGCTATGACTGCAGTCCCCAGAGAAGCAGTCACCAGGCAGGCCACATTCCCATGGGGACTGCCTCCTGGGATGATGGCTGCAGGGGCTGGGTTAGCAGCAGAAATGGTGGTCTGGAGGATGCTCCCACTTATGGGGTTCTTGGGCTTACCTATCAGTGGGTTAGTAACTGGTGTAGAGGAAGATAGACTTCTCCAGAGGGACTGCTCCCCTCAATGATGGCGATAGGACCCAGGTTGGGAGTGGGCCTGGAAAGGTGGAGTACTACTTTTCTCAAGGCTCTTAGTTTCAGGGTGCTGAGTTATCTGTGGTGGGATCTCAGGGGAGGTGGTGGTTGAGGCCATAGTGTTGATTTGGCTTGACAGGCACATGCTACCTCCAGTCTCTTAACTTCTGTCTGCCTCAGTGTTCTCAATGTCAAAATGAAGATAATATGGCACTTACCTCTCAGGGTTCCTGTAAGGATAAAAAAAGAAATAATCATCATCAAGTTTTTAGCACTGTACCTAGCACACAGTAGGTGCTTGGTAAATGCTTCTCCCCTTCTCTTTCTTCCTTCCCCTGGTTTCCCTTGCCTTGCTTCCCTTCTCTGGGCCTACATAGCCCTACTATTGACTCTATACTCAGCCTGGCCCAGTGGAGAGAAGGTTGTGCTTGGAGTTGGGAGGACTCGGGTTCCAAATCTGTCCCCAATGTTCACTAGCTGGACGATCCTAATCAAGTCACCTAAACTTCTCAGACCCTCAGTTTCCTCATTTGTAAAGTGGATAATGATAACACCTCCTCACACGAGAGCTGTGAGGATTCAATGAGAAAGTGTGCCTAAAGCCCTGTGCAAACCTTAGAGTCTCCCCTGACACCAGCCTCTGTCCTTGGTGGGCACTTTGGCACTGGGTTTGGAGTCAGAGGGTGTGGGATTGAATCTGAGCTCTGCGACCTTGAGTGAAGCCCTCAGCCTCTCTGAGCCTCAGTTTTCTTTTATATAAGATGAGAGTTGGCCTCAAGGGCTCTTCTGCTTCTCAGTCCTACATAGAGAAAGGCTGCAGTTCTGCAACACAATTCAGCGGCTCAGAAGACAAGGGTCAGCTGACTCAGTCAAACAGCCAATTAATAAGTAAACCAATTAATGGGTCTACTAATTAATTAAATTAGTCACTAATAGTCCTTTATTATATCATGAACTCCTTCAGGGCAGGGACCTGTTGCTTTTCATCTTTGCAGCCCCAGACGGGCTGCCACAGAAATTGCTTGTTATATGGGTTTGCTGAATTGACTTAGTCATCAATCACTGCAGGCAGCGTTTTGTTTCTGTCAGTGGCTCCCCCAGGGCTTAGCACACCCCACTGCATATAGTTGGTGCTTACTAAATACTGGTGGGAGGAAGGAATAGACTCATAGAATAATGAATGTTAGAGATGCTGAGGCCTGAGACACCACAGAGCCCAATGCCCTCGTTGACCAGAGGAGGGAATGGAGGCCCACACAGGGTTCTGCCTTTAGGTTCATCCTGCAGGGTAGAGCCCCAGTACGGCCAGGTGCTCATCCCCTGAAGTACTTGAATTCTCACTATTTGATGCTAAAATTATGTAACATATGGCAAGTGATTCCAGCCCAATGGTAATATACAGTCTGAATTTGAATAATGCAACCACTTCAGGGGAGTCATCATTTGCATTCATGGAAAGAAGGCTGGATTTGCAGTCACGCTCCAAGATGGGTCCTTCCTCTCTCACTTTCTACTGGGGTGACTCCGGGTTAAGCCACTTCCCTTCTCTCTGGGCCTCAGTTTCCTGATCTGTAAAATGAGGGAGTTGGAACCAATGATGTTTAAGTTCCCTTAAAGCTCTGAATCCTGTGATCCTACTCCTAGCCAGAGGTAGCACCTAGTAGACATTTAAAGCTACAAGTCTTTGTAGAGCAGCCTAGTCTAGGGATCTTGGGAGAGACAGGAGAAGGAGGAGGGGTTGTGGTTCCTGCCTGCAGGGAGTTCAAAGTCTGATCAGGAGGACACATCAAAAGATAAACCAAAAAAACCAAAGGATGATTAACCAAGGATACATGGGAAGCATTTGGCCGTCCTGGTCACATTCTTATTCTCACGGACCTTCTCCCCATTCCAGGCTCCCAGATTAAATCTGAGCAGTAGGATTAGAGTTTAGTTCTTGGGGGTCTCTTAGAGATTCCCCCATATTTCATCAAAAAGAAACCAAGAGGTTAGTAACTGACATTTCTATAACAACTTAAATCTTGCAAGGTCTCCATTATCTCATTTGAGCCTCACAACCATTCTGTGAGGTTAATGCTCCAGATAATATTATTCCCATTTTACAAATGGAGAAACAGAAGGCTGTTTTATTTGGGGGGGGGGGTTTAAGAGGTTAAATAAAACCTGCTCCCAAGGTCACACAGTCCATATGTGTAAGAAGTAAAAGCTGAACCCCAGGTCTTTGCTCTGTCCTCCATGCTGAGCTGGAAGACATGGGCAGTCTGCACAGTCACAAGGCAAGCCAGGGGCAGAACTGGAATTCAGTTATAGCCCCTTTGGCTCCAAGGCCTGCACTCTTTCAAAATACAAAGAATCTGGTTATTTAACTGGATGATTCAGGCACTGCCTAGAAAAGGAATAAACACTTTGTATGGGAAATTGAAATGCATCCAACTAGCTGGCTCATGACATAATTATGGCTAGCATTTGTACAGCGTCTAAAGGTTTGCAAAGTGTTTTACATAAGTTAACTCCTTCAACCCTCACAAAAGGTCCAAGGAGTAATTATTATTATCATCCCCAGTTTACAGATAAGGGGACTGAGGCAGTCCAAGGCCAAGTGACTTGCCTAAGGTGAAACAGCTGGTAAGTGTCTGGGGCCCTCATTTGAACACAGGTCTTCCAGACTTCCTGCTCTGTGCACTGTGGCGCCTTAGTCTGCCCCCATCCCCACACCCATGCCCCCAATCTGTATATCTGTGCTCAGCAGGGTCATTTTTTCCTGGGCATTCATTGATATGCTATGTATTGAGTGATCGCTTATGACGTGTCCATTGTTACACAGCCAGAAAGTGCTGGAACCTGAGCTCAGACTCAGCGTTTCTGACTCCAAATCTAGCACAATTTCCATTAAGACATGTTATTTACTTGGTATCTTTCCAGTATCCCAGAGGCCTCATCCTGTCTTGATCTAGGACTGTTTGGACTCTAAATAGTGAAACTGGGCATTCATAATTCTGCCTGGTCAGGGAGGCAAATGGACTTTCTTCCTGGAGCCTCACCCTTTCTCCTCCAATTCTTACAGGCCCCACACACCAGGGACAGAAAAGACCATTCCTATAAGTACTTAATTGTTTATAAATCACTATCTTTACATTAACCCTTTGGGTGACAGAATGCAAGTAGTATTATTCCCATTTTTCAGATGAGGAAATTTGAGATTCAGAGAGGGCAAATAATTTGCCCATGGTCATCCAGTCCAGTAGCAGTGAAGAGGTGAGAACCTAATTCCAAGGCCAGGGTCCTTTGCACTACGCCAAGACGTCTCAGCTGCGGATGGCCCGCACTTCATTCAACTCCAGCAATCTTTTCTGCTCTGCCTGGCCCCTGGGCCCTCCCCAAACTCTACCCCAAAGGGGCAGCTTTAAAAACAAATAAACATTCTGATCTAAACCACATATGCAGGGCAACATTGTTCAAGCAAATAAAATATTCAGAGCCCTTCAATGCAGAGAGAAAGAGAAAGAGAGAAAGCCATGCTGAGAGTCAGGACACCTGGCTCCTTGTTCTAATTCTGCCACTAATCCTGTGTGACCTTGGGCAAGCAAGTTCCACTCTTTTGGGCTGAATTTCCTTTCCTATAAAATGAAAGGATCTTCAGATAGCCTTTAAGGGCCCCCCAGCTTGGATTATCTATGTTCTATATAATTAAGCATCTTTCAGATCTAACAATCTTAACTTCCAATGTCCCACCAAAGTCTAATATTCAATCATTCTATCCTAGGATAGCTCCCTGTAGCAGCAAGCATCCTAGCATGCCCAGGATGGCTGCTACACAGGTTCTTTGATCTGCTTTTCTGAAGGAAAGTAACTCAAAAGAGGGTTAACAATCTTATTTTAATCAAGCATATATATATGTGTATATATATATATGTATATGTATAATTTGCTTAGTTCAAGGGGAAAGCTCAGCACCCTGAACTTCAGTAAATACAAACAGAAATTACAAGCAGACAAAAAATACAGAGAAAAGAACACAATTCAACAGACCAACAGACAGGGCTTCTAACTGTCTGACCGTTACATGCATACAGTGTTAGCTACCAGAGAGAGAAACACTAACATCTGGGTTTTCAAAGCTGGGGGGCTCAATGGCTGCCCAAACTCATCTGACCAAATCACACAACTCTTCCCATAAGTGAATCCCAAAGCAAAATCTTACATGAGGGTATATATATATATATACACACATACATACATACATATATGTGTGTATGTGTGTATATATACATACACATATACATATATGTAGATGTGTATATATGTAGATGTGTGTATATACATATGCATACATACACATACACATGTACATGTACTGTACATATACCCTTCTCCAAGGTCAGAAGATATCACAATCTTCATGACCCACTGCCTAAATACAAAGTAACAAAAGATATGGCAAAAAACAAGCCTCCCCTAAGCAAGCTTCTCTTGTTGGACTCCAAGGGAGGCCATTAAAGTCAGGGAAGATCTTCAAATTCCCTTACCATTACACTCCCCTAATTCCCTACTGGTATAGTTGCTTTCTTAGACTTGAGAATAAAACTTTACATTTATCTCTTTTAAATTTCAATAAAACAGTGTTTGGCACATAGTAAGTATTTAAGAAATGTTTGTTAAACAGTTCTGGTACCTAGCCTTTTCTCTTCTCTCACACCTGCCATCTTAATTCAAGCTCCCATCAGTTCTCTCCTAATTGTTCTACCTGACTTGAGGCTCTCACCTCTCCTGTCCATCCTACAAGCTGTTGCCAAGGCAATTTTCCTGAAGTGTAAATCTGACCATGTAACTCCCCTACTCAACCAACCACAGCTGTTCCCTATTTCCTCTACAATAAAACATCAGCTCTTCTGTTTAGCTTTTCAAGTACTCCACGGCTACCCCAACTTCTTCTTCCAGACTGATTGGTTATTACTCTCTCCCACCATTTGCAATTCAGACAAATCATCCTTCTCTTTTCCTCAGATACAACACTCTAGCCCCTGTCTCTGTTTCTTTGCACTGGTCATTCCATATTCCTGGAATACCTCTCCTTCATAGACTCCTCTTCCTTTAAGGTACAACTCATGTGAAGCCTTTCTCAGGCTAGTCCTAGTGTCTTCCTAAACTCCTCTGCATCTAACTCCTTTGTATATATGTGTGTTTAATCACTTTATGCTTTATAAATTGCAATATTGCAATATATATTGCTAATATGTATTCACTTTCTCTGTTAGAATATGTTCTTTGTGAAGAGGTGTGGTTTCCATCCATTGTATTTCTACTCCCAGCACTTAGCACAGCACCCTGGCACATGGTAGATGTTTATCAAATGTTTATTGATTGACTGATTAAATACACCCTCCATAGTCAAGCCGCATTGGCCTGCTTGTTGTTCCACAAACTAGGCTCTTCCTTTCCTTCCTTGGTGCCTTCCTACTGGCCACCTCCAAGCTGGGAATGTGCCCCTTCCCCACTTTTACCTGCTAAAATCCCCGTTTTTCTTCAAAGTCCAGTTTAGGCACCACTTTCTACGTGAAGTCTTTCCCAAGTCCCCCATTTCCTGGTGTCCCCTTTCCCCAACTACCCAACAGTCTGCAGAATATGAAATACAAAGAATAATAGAAGGGTAGTGATTTGTCCCAGGACAGTTTCCATCTGAACTTCACTGAGCAAGATGAGAATACATTATAAATACAAATATTAATATGTTATTTTACATTATTATAATGTGTTATATAGGATGTCATTTTATAAAATTTTTACCTAATATATTATAATATTATATTTAATAATGAGAATAATAAAATGATGCAGATTCTGTGAAACCAGGTTTGAGACACACAATCTCCCAGAGGTCAAGTGGAAGGAATCACCTCTCCTTGATGTCCTTTCTCCCCAGTCTCTTCCCAGTTGTCCCTTAGTTCCAAGGGCAGCTGGACAGGGTTATTTGGATTCCCCAGGGCTGCTTCTTCAAACAACCCAGAGAATGGTGAGGGGAGGGAGAGGGAGGAAGAGTTCGCTACATACTTTGCTTTGCCACCTTCAGGAGCTCAGTAGGGAGAGGATGATCCGGGGTCTCCTCAGCAACATGTCCTTTAGGTGACTATCCCTGTACTAGCTATAGGAAAAAGGGAAAGAAAAAAAAAGAAGAGAGAGTAGGGCCTCCCTTCAGGGAGCTAACAGTTCAGGAGAATGATCCAAACCCTCAAAATGAATTGGTTAAAAAAAAAAAAAGAATTGGTAATTGCACTGGGCAGCCATGAATTATGGCTGGTGCTATTGGTCCATGACCATGTCTGCAAGCCCAGTGGGACGTTATCCCTTTGGGAGATGTCAGCATTTAGCCCCTTTGGTCATTTCCACATGGACATCAGGGCTGCCCTCGACAGCAGGCCAAACTTTGTTTCACTGAACTTAGGTGAATGACTTCAGAGAAAGAGTCAGCTTGGAATGACAGAAGCCCAGGGCTGGGGGGTCAACAAACCTGAATTCTGGTGCCAGGCCAGCCTCTCACTGTCAAACTTTGAGCAAGTCCCTTCTGATCTCTGGGCCTGTTTCCTCCCATATAAAAGAAGGCTAGGCTAGAAGCAGGGGCTCTTAAATATTTTGCATCATGGGGTGCCTTGGCAGCCTGGTAAAAGCCTAACTGAAGACAGCTAGGTGGCTCAGTGGATGGAGTGCAGGGCCTGGAATCAGGAGGACCCATCTTCCTGACATCAAGTCTGGCCTCAGACACTTACTAGCTGGGTGATCCTGGGCAAGTCATTCAACTCCATCTGCATCATCTGTAAAATGAGCATGGCAAACCACTCCAGTGTCCCTGCCAAGAAAACACCAGATGGGGTCACAAAGATTTGAACATGACTGAAAAATGACTCAACAACAAAACCTATGCACTCCTGAAAAAAAAGCCTTTAAATGCACCCCAAAAGTGAAACCAATTTTATTTATATATATATATGTGTGTGTGTGTGTGTGTATAAATGTATATGTATATACATATATATACATACATGTGTGTGTGTGTGTGTATGCCTGGTAGGTTATCTGTAATACTTACAACTCCGAACACTTGTATGCTTCTCAGCATTTCTGATTATCATTGACTGGATGGCCATCAAAAAGTAAAGAAAGAAGATCCATGGCCTTCACTCAAGGAGCTACCAGTTGAGAGAGCAGCTAAGTAAAAGGAGGGTAGAGAAGCCAGTTTTCATCACTTGTTAGATTACTGGGGTGAACAATCAGAGGGTGAAGCCATCACTGGGAGCTGGAAGAAGCAAGGATGACTTCTTGGAGGAGATGGGACCCTGGAGGAGCCTTGAAGGACTGACCATCATGCATGAGGCTTCCCTTCAACACTTGGGGGACCTAGACCCCTATAAAGAGAACACCTGGCCAGTGACTCCAGAGTCAAAGAATCCCAGAGATGAAGCCACCATCCCCCACCCCCAGCCCTTCTGATCAGGGAGTCACACATGCCTTAGTACAGAGCACCTAATGAAGCCGTGAAAAACACATTTCACTGGCTAGAAATGAACATTAAAGGGGCTATTCATCCCAAAGAGTTGGCCACTTTCCACGGCACATGCAGCTTCGGACAAAATCCACTTTTTCTCTTCCCCCCCACCCCCTGCCAGCCCCTTTCACTGTATAAAGGGCTATTGATCTGGTCATTAAACCAGCGGGTGTCTGCTGATTTCACCCTCATTTGAAAACTTGGAGAAACAGCCAGTGCCCGGCCCTTGGGGAAGGACGTCTGAGCCACAGACAGGCAGGCGCGGACCTTCTTTCAAAGGGTCCATCAACTCGGCCTCAACAAGGCCATGCTCAGACAAGAATAATTTAAAAGGGGGATGGCTCAGGAAGCAGAGGCAGCTGCAGTGTAATGTGGTGTAGTGTAGGGTCAAGGGCACTGAATGTGCACTCAGCCAGCCCAGGTTCAAGACCTGGTTTCCTTCTCTGGGTTTCAGATCTGTCCTCTATAAAATAGGGAAAGAGGTGAGAGGGGGTCAAGGGAAGACAGGCTGAATGACTCCTGAAGTCTCTTTTGATCCAAATTCCATCACAACTTATTAGCTGTATGACCCTGAGCAAGTCACTTTACCTCTGTGTGCTTCAGTTTGTCTACCAACTATGTGCCTCAACTGTATGCAATTGTAGAGTCCTATAGGATTATAGGCTGACTCAGATTGGTTTCCTTCCCCTAGATGAAGGAAGAAGAGGGACACACAGAAAGAATGTTAAAATAGCAGATGTCTTCATGAGTAGAGACATGAGGATACCACAGGCATTCTACCAACCTCGTCCCGTGGGGCAGGGGCTTTCATTTTTGCATCCCCAGTGCCCTGTACGTTGTTTTTGTACATAGTAGGCTTTTACTAAGTACTTATTAAACTGAACTGAATGAAGGTCAGAGGATCATAACTGGAAAGGAGTCAAAGAATCCTGTCAAGAGGCTGTCAAGTCCAACTCCCAACTGAGACCCAAAAAGATCATGATTTGACTAAAGTCACACAGGCAGAAAGTTGGCAAAGCTGGGATCTGAATTCAGATCCCACGACTCCACGTTTAGCACTTTCCACCATATCACCCAGCCTCCCTGAGGGTTATCCTTGTATGACCTAGTCAAGATTGGTATATTCAGAGATACTTAGGGTCTCATCCTAGACTACGGCATCTTTAAGAGATTCCAGAGTTCCCTTTGTCTCTTTCAGTATAAAACCACACAGCTTTTAGCTTCCTGGGTTCATTCCACATCTGTCTATCTGCTCCTGCCAATTGCCTGGGCTGTGGTTATGTATGTAGCTTCATTTCCCAGTGCCAGACCAAAACTGGGACTCATAATGGGTGAGGACACAGAAGCACACGTATCCCTGTGTCCATTTCATGTGAGGGACAGTTCCACAGACAGTTAATAGCTTATCAACAAACCTAGCCTTTTAGCTCAAAGGTGAGTATAGCCACAAGTCCATCCCTTAAAATCCCAACACAGACGAACACAAGTATCTCTGCTACAAGAGTTATTAATCCTCAGAGTCTGTGGATAGATCTAAATTTTGATTGGGGAAAAAAATTACTTTTATTTTACTTATCTTTGATTTTTTTTTGCATGCCTATGAATTTAAAAACACAATTCTCAAAAGGGCTTCATCAGGCTGCCAGAAGGGTCCGGGCCAAAAAAAAGGTTAAGAACCCTCTTCTCCATCCTACTTCCCAGAGAGGTTATGAAGGTATGATTTAGTAAACTTGTAAGTGTTTTAGAAATATGAGCTATGGAGAACATCACAAGAGTCACAGAATCCTAGGCATTCTTAGAAACAGGGGACATCTAGTGTAACCCACCTCCTGATGCAGGAAGCTCCTCTCCAGCCCCAATCTGGCAGGGAGTGCACCCCATTCCATCTAGGGAGAGAATTGTCAGGAGGTCCTCCTTTGGATGGAGTCCTGCCCCATGGTTCTCTGGGAGCATGGCCTCCTTTCCATGATGTCCCTTCACATATTTAAAGGACAGTTAGCATTTCTTTCCAACCGTCCAAATCTTCTTTCCTCCAGGCTAAAGATATCCCCAGTTCCTTCCATCAAACTTTGGCTAGCCTGACCTCTGGTCTCCTCCGCATCCTGGAAGCTCTCCAGAATGTCAGTCTCCTTCCTAAATCATAATGCTCAGATCTGGAAACAATACTGAAAATGGGGTCTCACCAAGGCAGAGAACATTGGGTTCATTACTTGCCTTGCTCTGGCCCTTGAACATGGTATATCAATCACTCTGAACCTCCCCTTGCCCCATCTCCTACAATTGCCCTAAAAGAGACAAGTCCTCCCTCGATGTAAGGATTTAGTCCCACCATTGCCCATCTGAGCTCCAACGCCCTCTGGCCTCAAGGAAGAGCCCTATCTAGGAAATGTCAGAAACAAGCGATCCTCTTTGTCCCTGCTGGCATCAGCTGGGCCAGGCCCCACAGCTGGCTCACAGCTTCCCAGCTGTTCCAGGAATCTAACAACTCCCGGGTCAGAGCCAGGCATTTGGGAGGGTGCCACTCATCTGTCCAAAGTTCTCTCACAATACTCTCTCATGTGTTCCATGAAGCAACCATAGGAGGTAGTCAGGGTAGGAATTTATCATCTTCTTAATTAATTCATGGACAGGGAAACTGAGGCCCAGTGAGGGGGTTACCTTTTGCTTCTTCTCCCTCCCAGAATGCTATCCCAGAAAACCCTCTTTCCTATTCTCCTCAAACTCCTACTCAAATACTAACCCGTCTTCAAGGTCCCCTTCTTCCGTGAAATCTTCCTTGACTGCCAGCATTGTGTCTGTTCCATGTGTGTGCCTGTGTGTGTGCACGCATGTGTGTGTGGTGTGTGTACATGTGTGTGTGGTGTGTGTACGTGTGCGTGTAAAATCTTCTCTCCACTACTAGGGTGTCTTGTTCTCTGGGAGCAGAGTCTGGAGACAGGGAGAGCCTGGGTCTACTTCATCTCTCTCTCTCCCACACTATAGCTAGATTCAGAGCAAGGTGCACGGGAAAGTTCAATGAATGCCTCTTGAACCTAATAGAATATTAAAGATATTTTCCCATGTTCTGAATGAGGCATAATATCAGCTTTGAGGGGTTGCCTATTAAGACCAGGGGCTCTTAACCTTTTGTATGTGATAGACCCCTCTGGGGGTGCCTACGGACCCCCTCTCAGAATCATATTTTTAATTGCTTAAAATAAAATACATAGTATTACAAAGGAAACCAATTATATGAAATACATTCATCAAAATAATTTTTTAAATAAGTTCGTGAACCCCAGGTTAAGAATTTCTGGCCTAGGGTGAAGAGGGAGCCAATCAAAACATCTTCTGGTTCTAATACAGACCAACTAACTCAGTTTGTGGGATGGGTAGGGAAAGTCAAACTCAGGTGATCAGCTCCCTTAAAATTCTCTCTGCTTTAGAGTTTACTGAAGCACCCTATGAAGGTGCTCAGACATAGACGTCATCACTGCTTGATAGCCAGGGAAATGCAGACTCAGAACATGAAGGGACCTTCCTGAGTTGTCTACACAGCAAGCCTGAGTTATACCTGACACAGTTCTGTCCCTGTCTATCTCTCTTTGTTCAGTGGTTTCAGTGGTGTGCAACTCTTTGTGATGCTATTTGAGTCTTTCTTGGTGAAGATACTGGAGTGGTTTGCCATTTCCTTCTCTGGCTCATTTGATAGACAAGGAAACTGAGGCAAACAGGGTGAAGTGACTTGACCACACAGCTAGTAAGTGTCTGAGGCTGGATTTGAACTCAGGTCTTCCTGAGACTCCAGGCCTGGTACTCTACCCACTGCACCACCTAGCTGCCCTATATCTATCATCTATTCATCTATCTCTCCATTTATCTGTCTGTCTCTATCTATTTATCTATGTCTGTGGGGGGTTTTGTGAGGAAGGAGGATCCAGACTTGCAATGCAATGCAAATGCATGCAATAAAAGTTTTTAAATTAATGAATAGATGTATGAAGGTTAGACTCAATTTTGCAAACGTTTAGAGACTACTACTATGAATGAATGAATGAATGAATGGGTGAATGGGTGAATGAATGGGTGAATGAATGGATGGATGGATGAATGGATGAATGAATGAATGAATGAATGAATGAATGAATGAAGGAGCCCCCAGTAAAACAGGAGCTCTCCTCCTCAAGCCTGGCTCTATGATGACCCAAGGGAACTCTGAATAAAAATTAACATATCCAAAAAATAGAATCACACAGATTGCCTCTAAACTCTTAAATTTAGGACAATGTAGATGTGGTATCTTGAAAAAGCATCATATTTCTTGGAGTTCGAGTACATAGAGCTCTGAGCTGGAATCAGAAATAGCTGGGTTCAAACAATGCCTCAAATTCTTACTAGCCGTGTGACTCTGGGCAGCTTGTTTCGTTTTTCCGGGTCTTGATTTCTTCATCTGTAAAATAAAGGGGAAAAATAAATAAAATAAGGGGGAGGCTTCCCAGTACTAAACTGGGGAGTTCAGGTTCTAATCGTTATTCTCCAAGTGACCCTGGACAAGACACCAAATCCCTTCCCTGCCTTGGCTTTTTCAAATTTGTAGTAATAGATAAATTATTTCCTCTTTTTTTTTCCTATCTGATCTCTTATTTCATTATTGTGAGGAGCTCTTAGAATGAGAAGTCTATTAAGGCAGATTTACTGACTCTGTAACTTAAATTCTTAGACAGTTACCTGAGGGGACCAAAAAGTGGAGTGACATCCCTTGATCATAAGCCAGTCTGGGCATAGGCTGGGCAGAGTCATTACCTCTGACAGCATCAGTCTGGTCAGAGGCAGGAGCTCAAGTCTTCCTGACTGCAGACAGCTCCATCCACCAGGCCTTGCTCCCCCCTGCACAGCTCCCCAGTGCGTAGACACGCAATGAGTAGCCTAGAGACCTCTCTACACAGAGTGAGGAGCCCCCACATACAGAGGTCTACACTTTTATCTATCCTCTCTGGCACTGAAGCGTTGTAGTAGCAAGAAAGGGGGGCTTAACCTAGAATCACAACGTGGAACTGGGTTTGAATCCTACCTCTCATACATACAGAGCTATGTGATCTCAGACTCCGTGTCTTCATCTTTAAAATGGGGGTGATTATTATCTAACACAGGGCTACTGTGATGATAAAATAAAGGAATGAATAGAAAACACTCTGTCAACCATAAAACACTCTAGAAATGTCAGCTGTTGATAAAGGGAAGCAACTTGGAAAAACTGAAGAACTCTGAGCAATATAATGACTCATATCTCTTACCTCTTAGCAGAGACGTGGGGAACTGCAGGTGCTGAATGGGGCATACATTTTTTCAGATAGTATCAAAACAATACAAATTTGTTTTGTTTAACTACACTTTTGCTTTTTAAACAAAGAAAGGGCATTTATTGGAAGAGAGCATTAGGAGAGTAAAGGAGCAGTAACGGTGATGCAAAAAAAAAAAAAAGAGGAAAGAGTACCAATAAAACATGTTAATATTACATAGAAGAGAACAGAAGGGAATTCAGAAGGGGGTGCAGAGAAGCAAGGCAATGTGAAATTTAATAAATATTTTTAATGAACTCTATGTAATAGAGTTATCATATCTGCCATATATGATCACATATATCATCATATATCTTCCCCATTTTCTGACTTCTTTAGCATTACTACTAGTATTTCATACAGCTATTTGAGTTTATTCATGTTTTTCTAGCTCATTGTAACTTTTTGTTGTTAAGTGAGCTATTACTGTTATCTGTGTTCCAGCACAAGGACAGAAATGGAAATATAATAAATGTAAGTATAAATAAATATGGAGAATAAGAGATTTGAAGCTGGAAGACATCTCAGAGACCACCTGCTCCGACACCCACCTTTAATTATTTCCAAATTTAACATACTTTTCTCAAACCTCATCCTTCTTGGTCTCTGTAGCATCGGACATTATTGACAGCTCTCTCTATGGTCCTAGAAATTCTGTCCCCTCTTATTTTCATGAGGCATCTTTCTTTCTGCTCTTCTACCTGCCTGGCTGCTAATTCTGCCTTTTTAGCCGGCTTGTCATCCCTCACCCCCTAACTACGGATCTCCTCCAAGTCTCTGGCCTGGGCCCTCTTCTCTTTCTCTGCATTCTCGCTTGATGACCTCATCAACAATTTCCACAAGTCTAATTATCATCTCTTGGCAATGATTCCCAGAGTTATACATCCAGGTCCAAACTCTCTCCTGAGCTCCAGTCTTGTAATACCATTTATCTTTTGGGCAATTCACACTGAATGTACCAAAGCATCCCAAACTCAGGTCCAAGATGGAGCCCAACATCTTTACTCTCCTTTCCAACTCTTCCAAACGTAATGATTTCTGTTGAGGGTGTCACCATCCTTCCATTCGCCTGGGTTCATAAGCTCAGTCACCCTGGGGTCTTTACCTTCCTTCTCCTCTTTTCCATCCTGGTTTGGTCACATATCTGTGTGGCTTTGGATAAGTTCCTTTACTTTTCTGTTCCTCCAACAAGGAAAACCCTCCACTCATAAACACTGGGTATGAAATTATTATTCTTCTGCGGTCTCCTCTGTTTACTTATCTATAAAATGAAGGATCAGTAGGCTTCTGAGGTCCCTTCTGGCTCTAAATCTATGAGCCTACGAAATTACTTCACATTGTCTTTGTATATAATTTGAACCTATTTCTATGCATAGCCTCGTTTCCCCTGATAAAATGTATGCTCCTGTTTTCTCTTTATGTGTTGTTTTTTCCTTTCTCATGTTTTTTTCCCTTTTGTTCTGATTCTTCTTTCACAACATGACTAATGTGGAGATGTTTAATATGATTGTCCATGTATAGCCTGTATCAGATTGCTTGCTGTCTTCGGACTTGGGGAGAGGGGAGAAGGGGCAGGGAGAAAAAATTGGGTACTCAAAATCTTATAAACGCGAACCTTGAAAACTATATTTACATGTAATAGGAAAAAATAAAGTACTATTAAGTGGGAAGAGAAATAAAATATTTTTAAGGGGCAGCTAGGTGGCACAGTGAGTAGAGTACTGGCCCTGGAGTCAGGAGGACCTGAGTTCTAATCTGACCTCAGATACTTGACACACTAGCTGTGTGACTTTGGGCAAGTCACTTAACCCCAAGTGCCATCCAAAAAGCAAAAACAAACAAAAACAAAACAATATTTTTTTCAATGAAAATTAGAGACTATTGGCAACCATGAATATCAATTATTTTATTCATTACCATCTCATTACAATGTGCATGCAATTATTGTTTT
>JAQQSW010000146.1:43923-82440 GCA_028646575.1 Pseudocheirus occidentalis
TTGTTTTTTGTCTTTGTAACCCCAGGCCCAGAAAAGCACGCCAGAACTGGTGAATGAATGAATGAATGAATGAATGAATGAATGAATGAATGCTTGTTGATGACTTCGACAGAGAAACAGAAATCCAGATCCTTGCCTAGGGTCACAAAGGGAGTCAATGGCAGGGCTAGAACCCAGGCCTCCTGCTTCTCAGCCCAGGCCTCTTCCATCAATCTGAGCTTCCTCTTTCCCTTACATCATCATTTTCCAGATGGCAAGTAAGTTCACAACCAGTGTTTATGAGTGGAGGGGTTTCCCCGGACTTGGAAGAACAGATACTAAGCAGCCTTTCAGTACAAGCCTGACGTCCATGTGGAAATGACCAAAGGGTCTAAATGCTGACATCTCCCAGAGGGATAATATCCCACTGTGCTTCTACACACTCACACACACCCAGCATTCAGGGGATCCGGAGCCAGACGCAAAGCCCAGCTCCTAATTTGAATTACAAATTCTGTGATGGGGGAGTATATGGAAAAAACACTGGATGGGAAAAACAGACTTCTTTCTTTGAAAAAATAAATTCATTTTTATTGGTACCTTTTGTTTTAACGTCACCTACACTCCCCAATGTATTCCTCCCTCTTCCTCTCCCAGAGAATAATCCATTCTAATGAAGACTTTAAAAGGAGAGAGGGAGGAAAAAATTCAGCAAAACCAGCTAATTTATCAAAAACATCTGCCAAAATATGCAGTGTTCCCTGTTTGGAATCTCCCACCTTTGCAAAGAAACAGGGAGAGGTAAGGTCTGACATCCTTTCTTTGAAGGCAATCTTGGTCACTGGAACTTTCTACTGGTGGTTCAGTGGACAGAGCACCGAGCCCGGTGTCAAGAAGGCTCATCTTCCTGAGTTAAATCACACAACCCTGTTTGCCTCAGTTTCCTTATCTGTAAAATGAGCCAGAGAAGGGAATGGCAAAATTGCTCCAGTATGTCTGCCAAGAAAACCTCAGATGGGGTCATGAAGAGTCACACGTGACTGAAATATTACTCAACAACAAAAGGAGGTTTTTCAGATTATCTTGTTAAATCTTATCATTTCAGAGCTAGAAAGGACCTCAGATATCCTCTAGTCTGACCAGGTCCTGAACAGAAATCCCCTCTACAGCTTCCTCAAGTTTTCACCTAGCTTCAGCTTGCATGCTCGCTGCCAATACTACAAACAAGGCAAACCCCTACAGTATTCTTGTCAAGAAAACCTCAAATGGGGTCACCAGGAGTCGGACACGAATGAAACCACTGAACAACAACAACTCTTGGTGACCCCATTTGAGGTTTTCTTGACAAGGATACTGGAGGGGTTTGCCATTTCCTTCCCTCTAGATCATTTTGCAGATAAGGAAACTGAGGCAAACAGGGTGAAGTAACTTGCCCAAGGCAACATAGCTACTAAGTGTCTAAGGCTGCATTTGAACTCAGGTATCCCTAACTCTAGGCCTGATGCTCTATTCACTGCACCACCTGGCTGTCCCAATTCTACTTTTAAATAGTACTGATTCTTAGGAGGGTCCACCTTGTACCTGGCTAAAGTCTGCCTACACATGACTTCCTTTTATTGCTGCTAACTCTGTCCTCCCAGGCAAAACAAAAGCAATGCTGTCTCTATAGTTTGCCCATGACCATCACGGGTGATTGAGAAACAGGGATGAGGTAGGTTGTTCATGAGAATAAGTTCAGATGCCCCCCACTATCCTATCATTTCCCCCACCCACCCATCCCTGCCCCCTCTTCCTGAGGTTATTCCCCTCTCTGAGATTCAGTTTTTTCCTCTTCAGATAAAGATGCTCATTTACATCCGAGGTCCTTAACCTTTTTGTGTGTCAGGCAGGGACCCCTCTGGAAGTCTGGGGAAGCTTATGGACCCCCTTCTCAGGATCATATTTTTAAATGCAGAATTTAAATGCAAAGGATTATAAAGGAAGCTATATATGAAAGAGTTATCAAAATGGGTTTTTTTAAACAAATACATGGAAATCAAAGGGGTGCCCACCGACTGGAGAATGCATAGATAAGCTGTGGTATAGGACTGTGATGAAATTATTATTGTGCTATAAGAAATAACAAGCAGGATGATTTCAGGAAAACCTGGGAAGACTTACATGAACGGAGGCAAAGTGAAGTGAACAGAACCAGGACAATGTTTTACACGGTAACATCAGCATTGCATGATGAAGAACTGTGAATGACTTAGCTGTTCTTAGTAATACAATAATTCAGGACAATTCCAAAGGACTAATGATGAAGCGTACCATGCATTTCCAGAGAAAGAACTGATATTGTTTGAATACAGACTGAAGCACGTTATTTTTCACATTCATTCTTTTTCTTTTATTCAAGTCTTCTTGTACAAAATGACTAATATGGAAAGGTTCAACATGATTGCATATAATTGCATAAGCTATATCTGACTGCTTAACATCTCAGGGAAGGGGGAAGGGAGGAAGGGACAGAATTTGGAACTCAAAACTATGAAAAAATGTGAAAAATGTTGTCTTAACATATAATTGGGAAAATTATATATATATATATATATATATATATATATACACACACACACACACACACACATATGTATACATATATATATATTTTTTTTAAACCATGGACTCCAGATTAAGAACTCGTGAATTCTGGAGACCTCTAAGGTCCCTTTGTAGCCGTAACCTTCTATGGTTCTATGCCTCTTCCCTTCAGCCCCCAGATGAGTTCTTCTCCAGGGCCCCACAGCTGTTCCTCCAACCTCTTATTCTCCCCACCACCCCATGATGACCCCCAACTCTGCCCTCCAGTGTTTCCAGGACCCCAGAGAGAAGACAGCAGGTGCACAGAGCAGCAGATGGGTTTGAGCTGGGCAGGCCTCTGGCAGAGATCTGTTTTTTGGAAGTGCTGGCTCCAACTGAGGTTGAGTCCTCCTGTTATCTCCAACCTTCTTTCACCATTGCCTGGAGAATGACCACACAGCAGCCTTGGATGAGGGATTCTTCAGGAAGCTGATTCCCCTTCCCAGGTCTTGTCACTCAAATTTTGTTCCCAGCTCCCAGTACTGCCTCTATTCCACATATAAACACACACACACACATTCCATTCTGAATTCTGAGTCAACCTCCACAGAATTACACATTCTCAGAACTGGAAGAAGTCTGGCAGGGAGGATTGGGAGGGAGAAAAATGTGCAGGGGGAAAGAGCTATCTATTCCAACCTGTATCTCAACAGAGATTTCCTCTATATCAGGAATTCTTAATCTCAGCTCTGTGATTTTGGGCTGTTTTGTTTTTGGGGTTTGTTTTCTACATTTTATAGCTGTATTTCAATATAATTTATTCCCCTAATAATGAGTTTCATTTATTATATGCATTTAAAAATCGTTATTCTGAGAAAGAGTTGGTCCATGGGCTTCACCAGACTGCCAAAAGGGCCCAAGATACCAAAATAAAAGGCCCTACGCTACCACATCCCCCTATAAGTCATTCCTGGGCCCCTCTATGTTTGTGAAACCCTCCCATGATGCTCAGCTACCTACTGAGGCAGCACCCATCCTGCTTTTAACCAGCTGTCAGTGTGAGGAAATGTTTCCTTCTATTCAGCCAAGATCTGCCTCTCTGGAATCTTATCTAGAGGCAGAGCAGGCAGACACTTGTGTGGACAGGCAGGCATCCTAGCCCAAATTATCTTCTCTCACCTCTCTCAAAGCTCCTCACACACTCCATCTTCCAGCCAAAATGGCTCACTTGTTGTTCCTGAAGCCTGGTGCCATGGGCAGGGCCTTGGCTCTGGAACCAGGGGACCTGTGTTCAAATGCAGCTACCACCTGTACAGCCCAGCTTACCTGAGCCGCAGTGTTCTTTCCATTCTAAGACACATAGTACTGAATATGTCCTCCAAAATTTCCTACCTGTGGGCCTTTTCTCATTTTATACTCTGCTCCTGAAACTGGAAGAAGCAAAGAGGCCTAAGTTAGAGTGAGGGATCAAGCAATCAATCATGACTTTATTAAGCGCCTACTAGATGTTAGTCCTTGACAGACAATGGAGATGCAAAGACAAAAGAAAGAAAGAAAGAAAGAAAGAAAGAAAGAAAGAAAGAAAGAAAGAAAGAAAGAAAGAAAGAAAGAAAGAAAGAAAGAAAGAAAGAAAGAAAGAAAGAGAGTCTTTGCCCCCCAGGAGTTTATAAATTCCAATGCTAAAAAATATGCTAGTTACATTATAAATGAGAAGTCATTCTCACAAAGCCTTAGTCTCCTCATCTGTAAAATGGGGGTAGGAGGGGTTAATAGCTATAGTCTCCATCTGACAAGGTTGTTGTGAGACTCAAATAAGACAAGGAGAGTCAAGGGTGTCCCAAGCTGTATCAATGTCAGCTATTGACGGTAATAATAAGGGCTCACCTTTCCAATATACTTTACAATTGGCAAACTGCTTTCCTCACCATCACCCTGCGGTGCCGCATGTGCCTGCACTCTTACAGAGATATAGTATAGGTGAAAAATGTTGGATTTGGACTTGCATGAACCGATGCTGAGTGCAGTGAGCAGAACTGGGAGAACATTGCACACAGTAACAGCCACCGTGTGCAATGACTGACTTTGTTAGACTTAGCCCTTCTCAGCAATGCAAGGACTTAAAACAATTCCAAAGGCCTTGTGATGGAAAATGCCGTCCACATCCAGAGAAAGAGCTATGGAGTCTGACTGCAGATGGAAGTGGACTGTTCTTCCTTTTTTTGTTTTTTGTTTTTTATTTCTTATGGTTTTCTTCCTTTGTTTCTGATTCTTCTTTACAATATAACTAATGTAAAAATATGTTTGATATGATTGTACATGTATGGCCTATATCCAATTGCATACCATCTTGGGGAAGGGAAGGGGGAAGGAGATGGAAGAAAATTTAAAACTCAAAACCTTATAAAAGTAAATGATGAAAACTAATAGATCAATCAATATTTTTTTAAAAAGAAAAGAAAAATGTTGGATTTGAAGTCAGAGGTTAGGGAACTTCAAACTGGTCTTGGTTTTGTCACTCAGCAGCCGTGTGATCTTGGGAAAACCACTTCACCTCTCTGGACCTCACTCCCCCATGCACAAAATGGAGGTAATAATGTTTCTACTCTCCAGATCACCAAGCCATTGTTAAGCTCAAACACACTCATGCAAAGCATACACACAATTAGCACCCCCATTTTATGGATTAGGAAACAAACTTGGGGATTGGATATGACTGACTCACAATCACACAGCTCCTAAGCAACAGAGCTAGGACCTGAATCCAGACCTTCTAGCTCCAAACAGATTATTCTTTCCAGGATACCTAGCTGCTTTTCTGCTCTCCCACGGTGAAATGTACTCCCAACTCCACCTGTAGAAGCTTTAATCAACCTTTATTTAAAACAGAGCTCAAATGCTTCCCCATCCTGAGTCTTCCTTGATTTGTTGGTGTTCATTCATTCACTCATGTCTGACTCTTCGTGACTTGTGGACCTTAGCACATTCCTCTTCCATCCTCCACTTTTCCCAAAGTCTCTCCAAGTTCATGTTTGTTGATTCCATGACACCACCTATCTATCCATCTCATCCTCTGCCATCCCCTTCTCCTTTTGCCTTCAGTCTTCCCCCACATCAAAGTCTTTTCCAATGAGTTTCATCTTTTCATTATGTGATCAAAGTTAAATATTTAAGCTTCAGTTTCAGTATTTGACCCTCCAATGAGTAGCCTGAATATCTGTTCAAATGGATTGAACAGTCTTTAAATATTGACTGATTGGATTTCCCTGTAGTCCAAAGGACTCTCAAAAGTCTTCCCCAGCGCCACAATTTGAAAGCATGTGACATTCAGCTTTTATTATAGTCCAACTCTCACAGCCATACATTGCTACTGGGGAAAAAAAAACAGCTTTGACTTATACAAATCTTTTTCATCAAGGTGATGTCTCTGGCTTTTTAGCATACTGACCAGATTTGCCATAGCTTTCCTTCCAAGAAACAAGCCTCTTTTAATTTCCTGGCTGCAGGCACCATCTGCAGTGATCTTTGAGCCCAAGAGTATAAAATCTAGCAGTTTCTATTTCTTTTCCTCTATTTCCCAAGATGTGATGGAACCAAGATCTTGGGTTTTTTTAATGTTAAGCTTCAAGCCAACTTTTACATTATCTTCTTTCTCCCTCATCAGAAGACTTCTTAATTCCTCTTCGCTTTCTGCCATCAGAGTGCTACCATGTGTATATCCAAAATTATTTATATTTCTCCCAGCAAATTTAATTCCAGCTTTTGATTCATTCAACCTGGCATTTTGCATGATGTCCTCTGCATATAAATTAAATAAACAAGGTGACAATATACAGCCTTATGTCACTCCTTCTGCAAGGAGTTGTTTCATGTTGGATTTTAATTGTTGTTTCTTGGCCCACATACAGGCTCCTTGGGAGACAAGTAAGATGATCTGGTACTCCCATCACTTTGAGGATTTGCCACATTTTACTGTGATTCACAGAGTCAAAGGCTTTAGTGTAGTCAATGAAACAGAAGTAGACATTTTTCTGGAACTCTCTTGCTTTTTCCATAATCCAGCAAATGTCGGCAATTTGGTCTCTAGTCCCTCTGCCTCTTAGAAAACCAGCCTGCATTTCTGGTCAGTCTTGGTTCACATATTACCGAAACCTAGTTTGCAGAATCTTAAGCATAACCTTGTCAGTGTGTGAAATGAACACAATCATTGAGTAATTTGAACATTCTTTGTCATTGCCTTTCTTTAGAATTGGTATGTAAACTGATTTTTTTTTCCCAATCCAGTGGCCACTGTTGTATTTTCCAAATTTGCTGGCACATTGTTCTGGATGCTCTTTAACGGCATCGTCTCTTAGGGTTTTAAATAGCTCAGCTGGAATTCCATCATGTCCACTAGCCTTATTGTTGGCAATGCTTCCTAAAGCCCGCTTGACTTCATTCTCCACGATATCTGACTTTAGATCAGTAACCAGACCATTATGTTTACCGGTGATATTAAGATCTTTGTTATATAGTTCTGTATTCTTAGCACCTCTTCTTAATCTCTCGTACTTTTGTGAAGTCCCTACTATTCTGGTCTCTTATAGTGCCCATTTTTGTCTGAAACTTTCCCTTGATATCTCTAATTTTCTTGAAGAGATTTCTTGTCTTTCCCATTGTATGGTTTTCTTTTATTTCTTTTTATTGCTCATTTAAGAAAACCTTCTTATCTCTCCCTGCTATTCTCTGGAATTCTGGATTCAGCTGGGTAGACCTTTCCCTTTCTCCTTTATCTTTTGCTTTCCTTCCTTTCTCAGCTATTTTTAAAGCCTCATCAGTCATTTTGCTTTATTGCTCTTCTTTTTCTTTGGAATGTTTTTTGTTGCTGCTCCTGTACAATATTGTGAACCTTTATCCGTCGTTCTTCAGGAATTCTATCAGATTTTATCCCTTTAAATCTATCCATCACCTCTGCTTCATGTCCATAAGGAATATTATTTAGGTCATACCTAGATGATCTGATGATTTTCCCTACTTTCTTCAATTTAAGTCTGAATTTTGCAATAAGAAGTTCTTGATCTGAGCCACAGTCAGCTCTAGGTTTTATTTTAACCAACTGTGCAGTGCTTCTCCACCTTTGGCTGCAAAGTATATAATCCACCTGATTTCTATATTGACCATTTGGTGATGTCCATATGCAAAGTCACCTTTTGGGTTGTTGAAAAGGAGTGTTTGTTATGACCAGTTAGTTATCTTGACAAAACTCTATTAGTTTCTGCCCAGCTTTATTTTGTATTCCAAGACCAAACTTGCCTGTTATTCCAATTATCTTTATTTCAGCCACATCCAGCTCTCTATGACCCCTTTTGGGGGGTTTTGTGCAAAGATACTTGAGTAGCTTGTCTTTTCCTTCAAAGCTCATTTTCCAGATGAGGAAACTGAGACAAACAGGGGTAAGTGACTTGCCCAGGAGCACACAGTTAGTAAGTGTATGAAGCCAGATTTGAAATCAGGTCCTCTGACCTAGGGTCATTCTATCCACTGTGCTACCTTCCTCGATTACCTCAGATGAAAGTGCTCTCTCCATTCTTTTATCACCACCAGCTACCAAGCATTCTTAATCTCCATCTTTTAGTCCTTATCACATTCTCTTGCATAGTT
Organism: Pseudocheirus occidentalis; assembly: GCA_028646575.1. Taxonomy (NCBI): domain Eukaryota; kingdom Metazoa; phylum Chordata; class Mammalia; order Diprotodontia; family Pseudocheiridae; genus Pseudocheirus; species Pseudocheirus occidentalis. The sequence goes on from JAQQSW010000146.1 coordinate 52,102, forward strand.
ATAGCATCCCTTGATGCTCTCCTTGTGACAAGATGGAGACGTATGGCCTAGATGACAATCTAGACTGGGTATGTGCAGAATGGATTGAACAGCTAGATCCAAGACGTCCGTTAATGGCCTAACGTGAACTTGGAGGTCCCTAGTGAAGAGTCCCATGAGTGTGCTTGGCCCTGTAATGTATAACTTTTTTTATCAATGGCTTGGATAAAGAGACTAACAAACATGGGATGCTCATCCAAGGTGCTAATAACACTCAGGTGAGCCAGACAACTAATAATAAGTGGACTGATTACTACATTTGATTCTCACAACTCATCTTCAGGAGCACAAGATGGAAAGGTGTGGCTTATAGGAGTCATCTGGGAAAAGATCTGGGGGTCTCAGTGGATGGTATGAGTGACTTCATTTCAATTCAACTGAATGAAGTAGTTCTGGTAGTCAAAAAAAAAATGAACACCATCTTAGACCAGTAAGAAGTGCGCAATGGGCAGGAGGCAGGAGGTTAGCAGTGTGTTGGTAAATGAGCTCTGCAAAAATGTAGAATATACTTTCCAGTTTAATTTCACAACTTTCTTAAGTCTAGACCATCCATAAAACAACTAAGCCCTGATTTTAGCCTTTGTGAATGTTCACACTGAAAATTTAACAGTCAACTTTCTTGAACTGTCTTCACGTCTCCCCTGTGATAGTCCCACCATACTCTACTCTGGTCAGACTGGTTCTGGGGTTTGGGGTTCAGCTCTGGTCTCCATTTTAAGAACATTGATAAGCTAGAGATCATTCAGAGAAGGATGAACAAGATGGTAAAGGGCCTGGGGCTCATATGACATGAGAACTAGCTAAAGGAAATGAGAGAGCTGAAAGAATTCCTTTTCAGATACACGGAGGACACCATGATTTCCCAGGTCACTTCTGTTCTGGCATTTTGTTCTATGTACTGTGAATGTTCTCTCATGGGAGCTCCCCAAGGGCAGGGCTTTGGCTTCTCTCCCTCCCCCCAGGCACTCAAAGAGGCCAATTACAGACATGGTAGGGAGAAAAAAAATATCAAATGAAAGAAGAATCAAATGTTCCAATTTTCCAAAAAGAAAAGAGCAAGAAGTCTGCAAAGACCAGTGAGCTTCCCTTTGGTTCCTAGAAAATATCTAGAATGGATTCCTCAGTCAATACTTCTATATACCAGGCACTGTGGTAAGCAGTAGGAATACAAAGAGAGTCAAGACATTCTCTGCCCTCAAGAAGCTTACATTTTAACTAGGCAAACAACTGTATACAAATAAGTTATGTGCAGGATAAACTGGAAAAGATCAACAGAGGAAAGACTCTAGGAAAATGGCCAGTAGACCCTCTAGAAGAGGAACTAGCAGAGTCCCTGTCACTGAACAGGTCATGCCAGTAAGACCTTTTGTTACCAGGGTTTCTTAGGCTGGGGGATCAAGATATTTACCAAATTTGATTAAGACTTTTGACAGACTCTCCTGCTGTTCTTGTAGAATGAACCATGGTTCAGTGGTTTTAGAATTGGTTTAACAAACCAATCCACAAAAGCAGTCAATTGTTAATAGTTTAATGTAAAGTTGGAGGAGGTCTATAATGGAGTGCCCCAAGAATCTGTCCCTGGAAGAGAGGACACCAGAGTGAAGAGAGAATTGGATTGGGAGTCAGAGGCTTGGTCTGAAACCCACACTCCTGCATTGGTTAGATTTATTACCTCAACAGAGATCACCTTTCTGATGGTTTGGAAGAGAGATGCCACACTGTGAAGATCTGCAGTAGCACTCACTAGGCTGGCAAATGAATCAGGCCTTTTCTCAGCAAATTCATGGTTTCCGGTCATTTATAGGGAGGGAGGCAACTGGGTGATGCAGTGGATAAAAAGCTAGGCCTAAAGTCAAGAAGACTCATCTTCTTGGTCTCAGACACTTACTAGCTGTGTGACCCTGGGCAAGTCACTTAACACTGTCTGCCTCAGTTTCCTCATCTGTAATATGAGCTGGAGAAGGAAATGGCAAATAACTCCAGTATCTTTGCCAACAAAACCCAAAAGGGGTCATGAAGAGCCAGATGCAACTGAAACAAATGAATGACAAAAGAGATACAGAGTGTGAAAATGAAAAAAAGTATTGGATTTGGAGTCAGGAGCTTTGGGTTCAAATCTGCCCTCTGCTACTATGTGGCCTTGGGCAAATCACTTAAGCTCTGTGAGCTATTTGCTCATTTGTAAGAATGAGGGTAGTTCAACAAGAGTCCAGTGGTGAAGAAAGCATCTGATCATGTGCTAGAACCATATCAGTTATTATTATTTTAAAATTATCATAATAGGAAGGCATCTCAGAGATCACCTAATACATACAGCCCTTCTTTTATGTTGACATAACTTGGGCCCAGAGAGGTAAGGGATTTGTCTGATAAGTACCATATAGCTAATAAGTGCCATAACCTGGATTGGAACCTGGGTCCAGGGCTATCCCCCATTGCCATCACACCACTCTGGCTGCACATTGTTCATCCCCTAGGCCCCCAAACCTGCTTCCATAGCATACATAGTATGCAAGCCCAATATTCAGGATCCTTCCAACTGCTAGCCTCGATCAAAGGGCAATGCCACCCCCACGCCTCTGATTCACAAGTTGATCTCACCATAATGTCATGTGGGTGCAACCCCTGGAAGTTATTAGGGAAGCCTTCAGAGGCTTCTAAAGAACAGTAATTACTATCACTGCGATTTTCATCATCACCACTATCATCCGCAAGAGCAATTATCTGCCACTTTCTGAGCTTTTCCCCACCAAGAATCAGCCAGTTGGATTTGGGGAGAAACCTGGGGAGCGAAACCAACAGGAGAACTGGCCCTGGGCCCTGGCCCCACCGTTCTGCCTAGGGGTGCCTCTGCCTGGCAGAGGGCCCTTTCACAGCTCCTGGCCCCAGGGCTTCTGAGAACCCAAAGTGGAGGGGGGCAGGGACCCAAGCCTATTGACAGCAGACTGTACACTGGGCTCAGAGTGAGATGGAGACTTGACAATTATTTAGTGAATTGGAGCTGTTGAGACAGCCCGTCTGAATCAGTCCGTCAAATAAAATCTTTTTCCACCAAAGCTTTCAGTTTTTACCTTAGCACACTCTAAGTCCAGGGTTCTTAGCTTTCTTTTATATCATAGACCCTTTGGGCAGTCTGGAGGACCCCTTCTCAGAATAATGTCTTTAAATGCATAAAGTGAAATACAAAGAAAACCAATTATGTATCTCGCAAAACATTAATAAAGCAAATCTAATAAACAATTCTATGATAAAATTAATATTTGTATTATGACATTAATAAAAACAAGCTCACTAAGCCCCAAAAATCCATTTATGGGCTCCAGGTTAAGAACTCCTGCTTTGTGGGGGAAAATACCTCTCTGAGCTATGGATAGGGGAAGAGTTCAGGACCAAGCAAGAAATAAAGAGGTTCACAGGAGATAAAATGGACAATTTTGATTATATAATATTAAAAAGTTTGTTTATAAGCAGAGCCAACTCAAATGAAATTAGAAGAGAAGTAGAAAACGGGAAGGCAGGGTGGAATCTTTACTTCAAATTTCTCTGTTAAAGGTCTAATTTCTAAGATACATAGAAAACTGGTTTGAATTTATAAGAATAAGTCATTCTTCAATGATCAAAGGATATGAATAGGCAGTTTTCAGAGGTGGAAATCTAAGCTATCAATAGCCATATAATAATGCTGCAAATCACCATTAATTAAAGAAATATGAATTAAAACAATCCTGAGGTTTCACCTTACACCCATCAGATTGGCAAATTTGACCCCCCCCCCTCAAAAAAAGGAAAATGACAGATGGTGGAGAGACTGTGGGAAAACAGGCACTGTTGGTTGAGCTGTGAACTGGTCCAGTCATTCTGGAAAGCAATTTGGAACTACGCCCCAAAAGCTGTTAAGCTGTGCATACCCTTTGACCCAGAGTCTATGCCCTAAAGAGATCAAAGAAAAAGAAAAAGGACCTACATATAAAAAAATATTTGTAGCAGCTCTCTTTTTCAGTAGCAAAGACCTGGAAAGCGAGGGAGGGTCCATACATTGCAGAATGGCTGAATATGGTACATGAATGAAATGGAACACTATTGCGCTGTAAGAACTGATGAAGGGGATGATTCCATGGAAACAAAGGAAGACTTGAACAGACTAGTACAGAGTAAGGTGAGCAGAACTAAACTAAAAAAAGAAAACAATTTATATGATAACAAAAGTATTGTAAAGATAATTTTGAAAGACTGAAGAGCTCTGATAAACCACAATTCCAGTAGATTCATGATGAAAAAGGCTTCCCACCCACCTCCAGAAAAAGAGCTGATGGATTCAGACCAAGACAGAGACATATTCATACATGGCCAGTGCAGGAATTTTTTTTTCTTTTTTACCATATATTTTTATAACAGCTTTTTGTTTTTCTTGCTTTCTGAATGGTGAGGGGAACCGGATACGGACTTGAGAACAAAATGAAATTGAACTTTTTTTTAAAGAGCCCCTGTTCTACCTTGTATAGCACTTACCTGTGTACCTTTTATAGCTCCCCATCTCCCTACCCCACCTCTGTCATTAAATTATAACATCCTTAAGGGAAGGGACTGTTTGGTTTTTCTACCTTTGTATCCCAGGGATGACCATGGAACTTTGCACAGAGTAGGAACTTCAAAAAGTTCTACTTTATTCCTTCCTTACCCCTGCCATTCAGATTCCTCACCTTCCCTCAGGTACCATCTTCTCCAAAAAATCAATTGATCCACAGGTATTTATAAAGCATCCACTATATCTTACAAATACAATGCACGAAACTGTCCATACAAAGATCTTACCTTCTAACAAGGGAGACAACAAAGAGGTTAGAGAGATCTGGAGAGATGTATACACACACACACACACACACACACACACACACACACACACACACACACACACACTGAAAAGTAGCTTGAATGGATGCTTGAGTCTAGTGGGGGAAACTTGGCCATGTTTGAAGGCATTATGGAAGGAACCAATAGATAGGGAAAGACTGAAGATTAGAGAGAGAAGGGGGATGATGAGGGGGGGGGAAGGGGAAAGGCGGGGTGCAGCTACAGAAGAAGATAAAAGGGGATGGGAACCAGGGCACGGGAGAGTGTCTGACCTTGACAATGAAAAGGGAAATGGAAAGTCCCTCTTTGTCAGGGACTGCGGGAAAGGAAGAGAGAATGAGACCTGATGTCAAGGGGTTTTGAAATCAGAATAGCCTCAATTAGCATCCTTGTCCTCAATTAGTGTGCTTGACCTCAAATGCTCCTGGGGATCTTTGTCTAAGCTCTTCACTTCTATAACTCTTATCACATTTATCTCTCTACCTATTTTCTCCCTGACCCCTCCCAGTAGAATATAAGCTCCCTGAGGGCAGGGTCTGCCTCATTTTTGTCTTTGTGTTCCTAACACCCAGCATGAGACCTGATAAAGCATTTAATAAACATGTGTTGAATTTTTTGTTAAATTCTTCTAACCAGAAAACTGTGAAAATCCCCTGCTCTATCTATAACCTCTGAGCAGCCTTCTCTCCCCAGCCTGGCTTTGACCTGCCTATATGAGAGTCCACCATGGTCTCCATGCCCAGCTACGCCGAACTCCAGTACAACTGACTTTTGAAGGTCTGCCAAACGTCTCATAAAAGTTATCTTGAAGGGTCCTCTCTGCTCCACCTAAACAGGGCAATTCAAATCTCCAAACACATCCTTTCACCTCCTGCCCCTATATCTTTGTTCCCATGATCCCTTATGTCTAGAAATTTCCGTCTCTTCTTCCTCCTCATTCTCTCTATCTGTTGAGATACCCCCATCCTTCAAAGCCCAGGTCTAATGTCATTGCTACCATGAAGCCTTCTCAGATTTTCAAACCCTTCCCTCATCTCCCTCCCCAAACTCAGTTTGATCTTCCTCTCTTATGAACTCCAAAAGGCTTTCTTTGTAGTCTCATGAAAAGAATAATGGTTAAGCTTAAATTTCCCACTCTGACCTTTATTAGCTGTGTTATCTTAGAAAAGAGGCTTTGCCTCAGTTTCCTCATTTGAAAATTGGAAGTAAGAATGTCTCTGGCATCTTAACCACTCTGCCTCAGTTTCCTGATCTGTCAAGTGAAGGGGAGGAGATTTAGATGCATGGCTTCCAAGGTTCCTTCTTCTGACTCCCAGGCCAAGACCCTTCCAACTGTGCCACACTAACTCCAAGTACAAATGGAAAAGACCTGGAGAAGAAGGCAGCCTCCCCAGGATCCTGTCTACAGAAATAGCCACCCACTTTGTGAGCTGGGCCTGAGCCAACAGCGTTGGTTTGCATCTATGGTATTAGCCCTCACTTGAGAGAAAATGTCTGCTCCTTCAGGGATGAACAAGAGAAAAAGAAACCCAGGCATCACTTCCTAAGTACCCCAACCCCCGAAGAGGTTTGGCGGGACTTGGAGATCCCACGATAAAAGAGCCATCTAAGTATTATTAAGCATCATTAGCCCAATCTGGGGGTGGAGGCTCTTCAGTTAGCCCCAACTCCCTCGTGCACACACAAGCACACACACACACACACACACACACACACACACACACACAGAGCCTAGTTTCTCCTCACTTTAAAGGCAGCTTCTCAGGAGTGTTTACAATATTCCTAGCCCATGTGATTCCCAAAGACCAGTTTCCATACATTCAATCATTCATCTCCTACTGGAAGCAGCATAGTCTCTGTCAAGGAGTTTTCAATCTAATGAGCAGGAGGACTGTGGGGATGGGTGGAAAGTAGGTTGGGGACAGAGGGAGGGAGGCACGTGCCCAGATAACTACATGCAAAAGGACTGAGAGAGAGGCAAAGGGAAAAGGAGAGGAGAACTTTGAGGAGGGCGAGATCTCTTTCACCAGGAGTTAGGCCCGGGTTAGCCCCATGGGAGCTCCAGGTAAGAGGGTCAGGCTCAATAAACTTGCAGGGAGGGGTCAGTATCACCATACCCCTCTGTATGTGGGTTTGTAATAAGCCATAGTCTGCCCAGAACTTCATAATAAATCTGCCTCGTAAGGAAGGAAAGAAATAAGCATTAAGACCTTACTATCTGTCAGACAGTGTGCTAAATGCTTTACAAATATTTAATTTGATCCTCTTTTAATGAATTAATTTAATTAATTCAATCTTCACAACAACCCTGAAAGGTGTGTGCTATAATTATCTCCATTTGACAGTTGAGAGAAACTGAGGCAGGCAGTGGTCAAGTGACTTGCCCAGGGTCACACAGCTAGTCAGTGTCTGAGGGTGGATTTGAACTCAAGTTTTCCTGACTCCAGGTCCAACATCCTACTCTTTGTACCACCTAGATGTTCCCCATCAATGTCAGTGTCTGTGTGAAACTCAGGGATTGTGGAGGGGGATTCCTTCCCTGAAAGGGAGGTTGGACTACATGCCCTTTGAGGACCCCTTAGTTTAGAGTCTGGGATTCTAAGATTCCAGGATTCCCAACAGAGCACAGCTGTGAGTTATATTCACTTGTTCTTACTTCTAGCTCATTACTGGTCCAGCTCTCACCTTGTCCAGTCTTCCATAGAGGGATCGAACCTCTAAATCCAATTCATTTCAATTTGACAAACATTAAGAAGTGCAGGAAACCCAGGAAGATCTGGGCTCAAGCTGTTCCTCAGACACACACTGGCAGTGTCACCCTGGGCCAGTCACCTAACTTCTCTATGCTGGGCAACTCTAATACTATTAGTAGCAAAGAAGGTAGCAATCTGCATTGGTCTCGATCAATCAGGAATTTCCTATACCAACAGAATCACTAGTCCAGTCCTTATTCCTCTGTTCAGGGTGTGCTCAGTCTGGGGATACAGAGATGGGGATGGAAGGATGTCTACCTTCAAGGAATCTAATAGGGGGAGGTTGCCTGGGCACTTTCCAGAAAGAAGAGAAAAAGGTTCCATGATAACACTCACCTGCGGGGGGGTGTAGGCACCCCTAGCTCACAACATATGTACACTTTGGGGGCAGGAGTGTGTGTGAGTGGGTGTGGGGAGACAGGGGAGAACAAAGAGTGGTAGAAGGAAATGGGGACAGGGGAGAAACACAATGAGCTTCAAGAAAACCCAAGGAGAGAGAAATTCCCTTCATGTGGGGAGCAGGAATCAGAGATAACTTCATGCAGGAGACTTCAATCAGGGGGTGGGTTTCAGACATGGAAGAGAGCCCATATGGAGAAAGGGCAGGATGAGACTGAGGGTAAGCCAGTCTTCTAGTTTGGCTAGAATGTAGAGGGAATGAGAACAGCAGGCAATGAGGCCAGAAAAGCATGGAGCAAGGCTATAGAAGACCAATCCCAGAGGCAAAGGGGTTGGTAAGTTTTATCCTACGCAGCCTTTTTTTTTTTTTCCCAATCTTGGATTCCTCTAAGGTTGGTCACAACCCTATTTCCTCTGATACCACCGAAGCCCAAGGTTACACGGACAGCAAGAGAATGTTTTTGAACTCCACTGTGGGATCACAGAAATTTCTTGGTGAAGAGCTTCTCCCCATCCCCATACTAGGGAGTTTCCTGGGGCTGGGAAGATGTGGCAACAATGGGCCATTCTCTTCCAATCCGACATCCCCAAGTTGCAGGGCCCAAGTCTATTAAACAAAGATTTTCAGAAAAAGAGTGAGGCTGTGGAAGGGACTCTTCTCCCAGTAGGGAGAAGGGACTTTTTCTCCCCAAGTCTAACAGTGCCTGAGGGCACAGGAGAGGGCCTTAATAATAACAGGTCTCTGTTGAACTCCATCAGGCTTAAAAGACTGGGGAGGATTAAACACACTCCATACACCCAAGACACCCTCCTGTCACCTGGAATTCAACACAATTGTGATTATGTTTGGAGGCTCAGTTACCTAACACCAAGGCTTTTCCCTTCTCCAGCCTCACTTCCCTCATCAGCTATAAAAAGAAGGGGATGGTGATCTCTAAGGCAAGCCTCCCCATTCTAAATCCTATGATACCTGTCAAATTTTTGAGAATTTCCCATCATTTCTCAGTGAGAACTGGAGACCTTCTAGATATCTCAAATGGTGCTCCAGATATCACTTAATTTCTCTGGGACTCCTTTACTCCATTGCTTCTCAGGGGCCTTTCAGCTCCAAATCTATGCCCACCAGACTAGCTCAGGCCCTCCTCAGTGAGGTTCAAAGATGGCGCTTTGAAATGTGAAGGTGTGTGACCTGAAAATATGACCGTGACTACCCTGTCCCCCATTTTCTCAAGGCCAGGGATGTTGCATTTCATTGTGCTCCCAGGCTGGACTCTCAAGAGGCAGGGGTGGGGGTGAAGTGTCATTTTTTGCAGCCATTAGTTCAAATTCCCACTGACTATGCTCCTCAAATTTTAGGGTTCCCCATGCCCCAGTCCTGGGGGCCATGAATCCTAAAGGGGGAGGGGAGAGGTAGCCCCCTGCTGCCCCTGTCCCTGCCCCTCCCTCAGTCTGGTCCATCGTTGCTGGTGGGGCCATCCTCATGGGGTAGTTTTAATGACCCAGCTGGTTCTATCAAAGCAACACATGGAAAAGACCACTCCTACCCCACACATATGGGACACAAAATATCTCCTCCCAGAAGCAGATGCCTGGAGAGATATCTCCCACGTGGGTGCCTCTATCTCAGGGGGTCTGGGCAAGGTATGTAAGCCCCTGGATGTGGGGGGGGGGGGAGACGTGGGGCGTGTCCCCATAGCTTAAAGGTTGTCTGCCCTTTGTGAAGTGGATCCTTGTGACAAGTCTATGGGGCAGGGCAGGGCAGAGGTGATTCTTCCAACTTCAAAGATAAGCAAACTGAGGAAGCTCTGAGAGATGGGGCAGAACTGCTGTGAAGCCACATAACTACCCAAAATTGCAAGAGGGTTATGTGACCTGAGAGAAGGCCCCTAAATGTCTTCCCATTGATTAAAAACACAAGAAATGTGAGTTGTTGTGATTTTTAAAATGTATCTTTAAAGAATTTACAAGTCCCTGGCTTAAAGGGAACTCTAGATGGAAGAAACTCCCTGCCTTAATGCAGGTCTGAAACATGTAAGCTCAAAGACCTCTTCAGAGCTGGCTGGGACATTTTAATCCAACCTCCCCCTTTTAGAGAGACGCTGAAGCCTAGGGAGGGAAAGTGCTTACCCAAGATCCCCCAGGTGAGTAAGCACCACAGTAGGAATTTGAATTCAGATCTTCTGGCCCCAGAGCTGGACTGTTCTTAAAGGAATCTTCCTGGAGTTGCTGAGAAGCAAAATGAATTGTCGAGGGTTCATGTAACCAGAACTGGGGGGTGGGATGGGAGGTCTCCCTAATTGAGAAGCCAGCTCTCTTTTCCCCCACAACACACTTCATCTTATATTCTGAAGTATTTCAGAGCTGGGTGGGACAGGAATCCCTTCTGTTGCATCTCCTGGAAGAAGCCATCCAGCCTGTTCTGGAAGATTTGACAGGAAACTAATTTTCTGCAGCCCAAGAAAGCTCATTTTGCTTTTGTAAAGTTCTACCCTACACTGAGCCTAAATCTGCCTCCTTCTCATTCCTCCCCATGGCTCCTAGTACTATTCTGGGCCTTCACAAGTCTGTGAGGTAGGGAGTACATCACAGAGCAGGAGAGAGAACCAAGCAGAACAGGGGCTCTTTCATGGAATAAAAGCCCTTCAGACACTTTAAGAAGTTACTCCGTGTCAATCTTCTGGTCTCCATGCTAAACAAGCTTGGTTCCTTCAAATCCCAAAATAATATGCTGATGGGCTTCCCTCCCCGTCCTGGTCTTCCTCCTCTGAATCCACCAAATTCTGGATTTCCCCCCATAGCTCCAGCACAACTCTCTCCCAGCCTAAACCTGGACCAAGAAGAAACACTTCAAGGCCTGGGAAGAAGGAAAGAACCCCAGATTTCCTGCTTGGTGGCCCTGAAGCCCTCCTGAGGCATAGGTCTCTGCACAAGAAAGGCTCTCATTGGTGCCCCTTGGTGGTGATGCCCTCCCTCTCCCCCTCCCCCACCCTAGGGAGTGAAATAAGATAGGATGTGGTAACAATGATCTAGCCTTTTCTAGGCCCCCCACTCCTACTATTTAGTCCCAGGGTTCAGGGCCCCCTGGCAACACACCACTTGGGCCTCTCAAAAACACTCAGGGAGGCTCAATCCATCACGGACACCAAAAAAATAGGGCTTCCAATCATTTCACCAAAGCAAAACCTTTGAACTGGGGATACTGTCTATGAGGCCCACAGGAAGACTACAAGATGATGAAGATGACAATATGCACCACATTTAACCCATCAAAGCCATTCTACACGGTCACTGAGACGCACACCTACTCGTGCAAGTACAAGCGCCAACAGCTCCAGCTCCCAGAAATGTGCCCCTGTCCGTTTCCCTATCCGTGTCCTTGCCCAAACCCATGCCAGTGCCTGTGCCTGTGCCCAAGCCCGTGCCCTAGCCCGTGCCCTAGCCCGTGCCCTAGCCCGCGCCTAGTAAGTCCAAGCCTGTTCCTGAGCCCAAGCCCGTGCACCAGCCCGAGTCCGTGTATGAGCCCGAGCCCGAGTCTATGCTCGAGCCCATGCCCGAGCCCATGCTCGAAGCCACGCCGACAAATCTGCAACAACGCTTACGAATGGGAAAGGAGAGGGAGCAAGCCCTCGTGCGCCGAGTGCTCCTGCAGCTGCTCATCCCACTCCGTCCGTTTCCCCAGCAAGCGCCGGCGCAGAGCCAAGGAAATCTGCATGGTCTCGCGCCCCTACTCCCACTGACTGTGAGAGCTGGCTCTCAGCACACCTGTACACCCAGGAAAAGGCTCGGCGGAACACACTGGGTGTGGGCAGCCAGGTCTCAGGATCTGGCAAGATAGGAAGGTGAGAACGTGGGGACACGAGGTGACGATCGAGGGGGGCCCGCGGGCCCCGGAGAGGGGGAGCTGAAAAGGCCTGGCAGGGGGACCGTGGGGACACCCAGGTTCGGAGTCCCACTTAGGAGAGTATCGAGTATACCAGCAATCTAGAGGAGGGGTTATGGCGGCCCGCACCTGGGTGCGGATTTGGGAGTGATGAGGTGGAGAGATGAATGAAAGGTTGTCTTTGAGACATTGAACCTAGCTCGCGACTAAACATGGGAGCTGAGGGAAAGGGCCTCAGAGGATCGCGCCGGCATCAGTAGCAACAGGGAAGGTAGGAGGAAGGTAAGGAGGCCTCTGAGTGGCTCCAGGTCATTTAGAGGTGCCACTGAAAGGCAAAGAAGCCCTTATACTGAGTTATCTGGCCAAGATGACCATGCTATGCCAAAGAGTCCTGGATTTAAGTTCCAGCCTTGCCACTTAGGTCAAGTCATTGAGGAATGGCACAGGCTGGGGAATGGGGGCACCTGTCTGGAACCAGAACTAACTGTGCCTGAGCTGGATGACTATCCATCAGGGAAGGGGGGCCAGTCCAGCAGATTACCCTTAGTCTTGGAATACCCTGGGGACAACTAGGAGGTTGGCACAACCAAGAGCTAGGGGAAAAATGGGACAAACAGGCTGGAAGCAGAAAGCCAAAGGAAGAAGTCCCTGGGGACTGAGGAGGCATGGAAGGCTTCCTGAACCCTATATATAGAATAAAGGGGCTGGTTTGTACCATTTGTTTGGGCCTCTTCTCTCAAAGGTTTGTCTTATTCTAGGAGGAGAGGAGAAAAAAAAGGAGAGGGGAGAGGGGAGAGGGGAAAGGGGGAAGGGGAGATTTCTCCAAATCAACCAGGAGGTCCCTAAGAAGAGAAGGACTCATACCCCCCTCCTGCTTCTCTTCCTCTTTCTCCTCTTCTCTTCCTCTTCCTTCTCCTTCCTCTCTTCCACCTCCTCCTCTTCTTCCTCCTCCTTTCCCTCTTCCTCCTCCCTCACATCCAAACTGAGCCCATTCTCCCAGGCACCCCTGAGACTCTCCAGAGATGCACATGGACAAGAGCAGACCCCCATGTGAGTTTTCTGGCCTCTCTGTAGACCACCAAAAATCTCCACTTTTACAATCTGTGGGGACCTCTGCTTTCTTCTCTGTTAAAAAAAGGGGGATCCCTTCCCACTTTCAATCTATGAACATGTGACAGGATAAGAGTCTGCAAGGACCCCAACATTTAAGTGTGGACAGGAGTGACCCCTCCTGAAGGGCATGTGCCGTGGGGGAGGAGCTCCACTGCACCCCCCACAACCCCCCTTTATACTAGGATGGCCCCTAAGGTCCTGGGCAGCTTGAGCTCTAGGACTCTCACATGCTAGGACACTTGTTTTTTAAGTCTAAATATGAACCATAGAGACTCTACCAAAGCTGCTCTAGGAGGCTGAGACAGCCATGATGGACACATGGGGTGGGAAAGTTAGAGATCGAAATAGGTTGCCATCACCCCCAGGTCCTCCACAACACATACACACATATATGTGTATGCACACAAACATACATGTACATGCAAACACACACATATACAGGCAGATCTCTGGCAAAAAAACAAACATTTATTTCCTTACAGAATTTCTAAGTCTTTGTAAACAGCTGGCCTGGGATGAGTTACAGTTGGTTCTTCTGGCAGACAAAGGGCAAGTTGGATTTCTTCCTATTACATCATGTATTTTTTAAGGAAATTAACTGTCCCAGGAGATTCAGAGGAAAGTTTTCATGGTTCTCTCTGAGGAGGGCCTGAGCAAAAAAGAAACCATATTTCCTGTGGGGCTAATTGGCTAGACACCCAGGGAGGAGAAACTCATTTAGGTCATGCCCCCACCTCTATGCTGAACCTACCCGAGTCAGGCCCAATCCTATTTTTAACAGCAACAGGGAAGAAAAATGTCCCTAGCTTTCTGTCCTGTCCCAGTGTCTCCCAGCCCTAATGTATCTGAGTCCCACTGTCCGTATAACAGCAACAACAAGAATAACTCACATTTACACCGTGTGTTACAAGTCTGTGAGGGAAAGAACGCAGCATAAATCGGGGAAACCACTGAATTATATTGTATCTGCCCCTTAGCAGCTGAGTGACTTTGAAGAAAGTCATGTCGACTCTCTCTCTGGGTCTTAGTTTCTCCATCTGAAAAGTGGGATAATTTTACTTGCCCCTCGCCAGCGTCACAGGAATTTTGAGGACCACATGAAATACTACCTATGAAATATACCTTGTCAAAGACTCTATCATGCCCATTTCCCATATGGGGAAGCTGAGTCCCAGAGAAGGTGAAAAATTGATCCAAGCTCACATACCTTCAAGAAGCTGCAGAGATGGGGTGACTGGGTGGAGGAGTGAATAGAGCACAGGCCCTGGAGTCAGGAGGACCTGAGTTCAAATCCAGCCTCAGATACTTAACACTTACCAGCTGTGGGACCTTGGGCAAGACATTTAACCCCGATTGTCCTGCCTTCCCCCCTCCAAAAAAAAAAGAAGCTGCAAAGTTAGTAAGTGAGTGCCCAAGACTCCCATGCTAGGGTTCCATTACAAGCTGTTCTGCTTCAGGGATAGGGGAAGGAGGAAACAGACTGGGGGGGAGGGGAAGGGAGAAGGGGAGACAGGCACAGAGGGCAGGGGGAGAGGAAGGGACCAGGGAAGATCATCCAGGCTGGGTGAACATTGCGAGTGAAAGCTGAAGATGTGGGGTATTGAGGGATGAGAGAACCAATATGGGAGAGTGAAAGAATTTAAAAAGAGATGATGTTGGGAAAAGAGGATAATTCAAGGTCAAGGTCATGACCAGGAAAACAGAAATAATCTCTGGATCCACTCTTCTATTTGTGCCCCTCCCCCCAAGCAATGCCCTGAGAGAGTGGAATGGAGAGGTCACTCTAATACTAGCAGATCCTAATAGATGGGGGAAAGGGGGCAGGACATGCCAAGAAGGGTCATAGGGTGGGTTCATCTATGGCTGGGTAACAGCCAGTTCTGATAAGCAAGGCTTGGAGGAGATTGTTAGTCAGGCTCCGTCAGCTGTTTCACTGGAAGTCCCTTGGTGTCTATACGATACGAGGTGTGTGGGAGCCACCTGGGAGCTAGGGCAGGCCATGGATGACAACGTCATGGTCCTAGGCTCCAGTCCTGTGAGCTCCAGACCTGCTGGAGAATCCAAGTGAGTGAGAGAGCCCAGGCTTCTGTGAGCCTGGTCAAGCCTGGTCAAACCTGCTCCCTGGAGTAGGGTGGTGAGTTGGGGTCCTTTCCCATCCTGGTAATGGCATCTGTTTCTTCTCCACAGTCTACTCCTGCCCCATCCCTTCAGTGGATTCCTGGATGTTTGAGGAGCCTATATGACAGATGTTCACTAGATACTGGAAGCTTTCCCTGGACCTGAAGACGTGGTGATGAAAGTAAAGCCGGTCCCTCAAAATGACAACATATGACCTAAACACAAGAGATTCAAACTCCTCAGGTGGATAAATGGAAGAAGAGAAACAGAAAAAGTTACAACAAACCAACTAGAAACTGTTCTCAAAACAAAGGCCTTGGAAAATGTCAGAAATGCCTCTGTAATTGGGGAGAGGGCAAAGGGAAATGCTTCTCTATTGGATTTCTAAAGGAAATAGGTTAAGAACAGAATATCTTGCTATTCATCAAACTCTTGCGTAAACTTCACAGTTTACAAGGTGTTTCAGTGTTTACAAATCATTTTGCCATTTACAAGGCACTAGGCCATTTTATAAGGCACTTCATAGTTTACAAGGTGCTATACAATGTAGAAGACACTTCACTGTTTACAAGTTGCTTCAGAGCTTACAAAATGTTTTATATTCATTATTCAACAAAGATTTTTTTCAAGCACTTATGCATAAAACACTGCCCAAGGTACTAAGAGAGATACAAGGATAATTCAGATGTGTTTTGTTTTCAAAGGCTTGCCCACTGCATTATTTCATCTGATCTTTCTGTGAAAACAAGACAGGGGTAAAGATCATTATCCGTATTCTACATATGAGGAAACATAAGCCTGCTAGCAGAGCTGGCTTTTGAGTACATAAGCTCTAATCCCACTTTGGTCCTTTAATCCTTGTGTGCCATGAGTAAGCTAGAAGCAGCTGGGTGCCCTAGTGCATAGAGTCAGGAAAATCTGAGTTCAAATCCAGCTTATTACACTTAACCAAGCAGTATGACCCCAGGCAAGTCATTTAATCACTGCCTCCATTTGTGAGGTTCTGAGAATCCAATGAAATAATCGTATTTACAGAGTGTTTTGCAAACCTTCATGTGGTAGAAATGCCAGGAAGCTCTTGCACCTTCTTTAGTCCTTCCCATCCTTAGATCTAGGAGGCTAGGATCTTGCCAAGTCAACACTCTTTTTGTCATCCCCCACTCACTAGGTGTATAAATGGGCAGTCCGTGCTGGTGCCAGGAATAAAGAACAGGATCAGTTTCTCCATGCCCTGGGAATGTATACAGTCATTACCGGCACTGCCACCACTATGGTGGCACGTTGTGCACAAGGGATGGCAAAAGGGACAATGCCTAGATTTCCCTACAGCTGTCCAGAAGCAACCATGGTCACAAAAGGAGGAAGACTTTTGCCTTCCCCCAAGAAGGTCAGCTCAAATCTGTGGTGCTTTACTGAGCGTTTATTGTGACCATACACTCGGCATTCTCCGTCCACAGACCTCCATTTTCTCAGTTGTAAAAATAGTTAGATTAGGTGTTCTAGAAGGTGCCTTTATTTTGTAAAGAGACTTTGGAAAGAACATGGAGTCAGAAGGCCCAGTTATATCTCTTGATTTTTCTATTATTTACTGTTGTCACTAATATTGCCATCTTAACTCTACTAAAATCACCAACATTATCAGAATCACCACAATCCTTCCCCTCTACTATAATCTACTGGATCACCATCATCAGCATCATCTTCCTCCCACTCACAATCCCTAATATTATCATTGAAATCACCACCATCTTCCTTCCACAATCACCAGCATTGTCATTAGTATCATCTTCCTCACTACCACAATCAGTAGCATAATCATTGGAATCACTGTCTTCCTGCCATGATCACCAACATTATCACTGGAATCCCTGTCATCTTCCTCCCTGCCACAATCACCACCTTCATCACCAGAATCGCCATCTTCCTCCCTGCTGCACTTACCATCATCCCTACCGTCACCTTCACTTTCATCACCAGATCCACAATCACTGCAATCACCGTGATCACCTCCAGCAGCAGCAGCAGCATCACTGTCATCCTAAGAATTGTTCTCTTTACAGTTAATATTTATGTAATGCTTCAAGGATTTGCACAAATCTTTGCACCCATCATCATACG
This sequence comes from Pseudocheirus occidentalis, assembly GCA_028646575.1. Classification (NCBI taxonomy): domain Eukaryota; kingdom Metazoa; phylum Chordata; class Mammalia; order Diprotodontia; family Pseudocheiridae; genus Pseudocheirus; species Pseudocheirus occidentalis. The sequence goes on from JAQQSW010000146.1 coordinate 69,373, forward strand.
TGTTACAGTTCACCATAATCATAATCATAACCAACATCACTTTCACTCTTAACTTCACCCTTATCATCTTCACCTATGAACCCCATCATCACCGTTATCCCATTACATTCTCTCACCTCCATATTTTTGCTTACATCATTTCATTTGCCTAGAATGTCTTCCCTCCCTCTCTTTGACTACTGAATTCCTATCCAACCTTTAAAGCCCAACTCAGATGCCACGTCTTCCAGGAAACACTCCCCAGCTCGAAGTGATCTCTGCTTTCTCTGACCCCATCCCAAAGCATCTTCTTTGTCCTTCTCTCATACGTTTACCTTATAATATTGATTATAGTTGTCTCTGCATTATAATTATCCTTGTGTTTCTTCTCCTCTATAAGTACAGAGAACAGTCTGTTCTCAATTTTGTGTCTCCCTCAGAGATTCACATTTAATATAAAATCTTATTAAAGGGATGGCTCACTGGTTAGGGGAGGAGGGAGGGACATATAAGAAATGAAGATGATGTAAAAACAAAAAGTACCTATAAAAATGTCAATACATTCACATTGGTCGCTGTAAACAACTCCCCATTTGTCACCTCACTGAAATTGTTTCTTTTTGTGCTCTCAGAATTTCTTTCTAGACATCCCATCCCTCCAGAGCTAATGCCCTACATAAAACTGCAGTCCACAAAATCCGACCTCTCATCCCTGAACTCTTTATAGGCTCTCTGAAAATCTCAGACATTTGTCAGACCAACAAGGGCTCTCTCATCCTTAATCACAAATTCTTTTTGGTAAATAGTATATTTTTCCAATTACATGTAAAGACAGTTTTCAACATTCATTTTTAAATAATATTTTAAGTTTCAATTTTTTTTCTCCCATCCCTCCTCCCCAAGATGAGAAGAAGTTTAATGTATAGGTCATATATATGCAATCATGTAAAACGTATTTCCACATTAGTTACGTCACCAATCACAAATTCTTAAAGAAAGTGAGTGGTCACTAAATCCCCAAGTTCCCACTTGGCTTTATACATCTCTGGTGCAGTTACATAATGCTGTATATGTATTTGATGCATATGTATGTGGAATTGATGTCATATTACATGTGATACTTATGTGTGCTCAAGCCTTACCCTCCTTCTAGACTCTGAACTCCATGAGGGCAGAGTTGATATCTAAAGGCCACCTCTCTCATAGCTCCCAGCACCAGGCCCTGCACACAGAAAGTGCTTTTTAAAAATCTCTGTTTGGACTTAATTGAATGAAATGGAATCAATTAAATCCAATGGAGCAGCTTCAGGGCCCCCTCTCCTCTGGGTGGCCTGCCAGGCTGCGACAGGATGCCTTTCTTCTGGGGAGAGTATTTTTCCCAAAATGGAAAATGACTTGATTCAGATCAGGCCGTGCCTCTCAGCTTCTCCTCACTCTGTTTGGGGGTGTTTATGGTCAAAACAGATGCCAACCACATCCTTCAAAGGAGAAAGAGCTTGGGCCTGTGGCCCAGCTCCATGCAGAAGCTTCGGCAGAAAGACCACATTGGAATAGCAAACTTGGACGTTTTTTTTTCTCTTTTGACAAACAACCTATTTGTTTAAAAAGCCATTTTTGAAAACCACATTTTTGGGCTAAAGGTCTGTGAGGCGGCTTTGTTCAGCAGCCTTGGCCTTTCCTTCTCTCCAGTTCCTGCGAAAGCTATGCCTGCAGCTACTCATGATGAGATCTGAGGAAAACCAGGCTGTGGCCTACAAGAGACAGGATCCCCCAGGGCCTTTCCAGCACCCTTGTGGCTGGTGAAATGTTTGTGCATGGGTGCGCTTGTGTATGGGGTATATGCTGGGGTGTCTGTATATTGCATTTCTACGTGTCTGCCTATATGTGTTTTCGTATGTAGATGGAACACGGAGCAGGGAAAAGAGGACTGAACTTGGTATCACCAGACCTTGGTTCAAATCTTGAACTCTGCCGCTTAACTCTGCAAGCCCCTCAGGCTCTCTGGGCCTCAGTTTCTCCATCTGTAAAACAAGGGCTTTGGACTAGATGGCCTCTAAGGTCCCTTCCAGCTCCTGAGCCATGATCCTTCATGTTGGTGTACCTCTGTATGTATTTGCCTTGATCCCCCCTATCTCTGAAATGAAGGAAGAGGCCTTCTCTGCACGTTTGGATCTGGCCCTTATATTCCCACTTGTTTTGTCGTGGATACTTAAGCTTTTAGATACTTGAGATTCATTTCCTGCAAATATTCTAGTAACAAGAATAAAGTGACTTGCCTACTAATAAAAATGTATGCACGTTTGTGTATTTGTACGTCTTTTTATACACGTGTATGTCCTTGTATATTTTATCATTATGGGGTGTTTGTATATCTCTGTTGCTGTTCAGTTGTTGAAGTCACGTCTGAATCTTTGGGACCCCTTTTGGGGTTTTCTTCACAAAGATATTATAGTGGTTTGTCATTTCCTTCTCTGGCTCATTTTTCAGACAAGCAAACTAAGTGAAACAGAGTGAAGTGATTTCCCCAGAGTCACACAGCTAGGAAGTGTCTGAGGCCAGACTTGAACTCACAAAGATGGAATTCCCTGACTTCAGACCTGGCACTCCACTCACTGCGCCATGCAACTGCCCTCTTATGCCTTTAGGTTACAAGTTATACTTGTCACACATATACTCATATGTGTGTATGTTTATATCCTAGGGTGGGTCTTGGTGTGTTTATATGTCTACCTGCCTTTCTCAGGGGAGGGAAGACTCTTATCCTGTCTCTGCGTTTTTCTAAACATCCCTAGAAATCCTCCCAAGGTGTGACTACCACACTGGAAGCTTCCTAAGGGAAGGGACAGAGTACCTTCATCTGAATCTCTCCCACACTCTTGCCAAATCCAGGGCCTTGCATGCAGTATGTGATCAATAAATGTTTGTTGATATTGCAATTGCCCCCCAACATTATCAAATCAGATTTATTAATGCACCCAAAGCATCATTCAAGTAAATAAGGAAAAAACTGATCCATCAGTCCATCAATGAACCAAATGTCTGAACCCAGCCCTCACCAAGCTTGCACTCAAAGGTTTCTAATAAGAACAAGGGGAAGATTTTGGGAGGGAAGGAAGGTGGGACTCTGAACTGTCCAACCCATAGTTATCCGGCAAGTCCATTTCACCAAAGTTCTCCTCATGTGAAGCACCTAGATGATAGGGTGGATAGAACCCCAAATTTGAAGTTGGGAAGACCCAAGTGTGAATCCTACCTCAGACTCTTCCTGAGCTGTGTGATTCTAGCTAAGTTGCTTTAAAAAATCTGTCTGCCTCAGTATCCTCATGTTCAAGAAGGGGAGGACAACACCCACTACTTCCTAGGGTTATAAGGATAAAATGAGATAGTTTGCAAACCTTCAAGTGCCCTATAAAGCTTGCCATCATCATTATCATCCCCGGAAGGCAGTGGAAAATTATGCTGTAGCTCAAGCCTAGACTAGAGTCTTCCCCTAAACTAGTGGTTCTCCACCTTCCTAATGCCAAAACCCTTCAAAAGTAGTATGTGGGTGTGTCTGTATGTGGGCAGACCCAACAGGAGATGGATAGAGGAGGTCCCTAAGACCACCAGAAATACGTGTTTTCCCATGGTCTTAGGCAACCCCTGTGACCCCTGTGAAGGAATCACGACCCACAGGTTGAAAACCACTGCTCTAAACTATCTGAATAAACCAGTATTTATGTACCTACTATGTTCTAGGCATTCTGACTCTGAATGTTTATTATTGTCAATATATGGCCCTAAGGAAGCTACTCTGACTCTCTGGATCTCACTTTTCCTATCTGTAAAACTGGCATGCCTATTGGAAGAGAGGAGAACTGGAACTGGATGAGCTATAAGATATTTTCTGGGTCTGGGTCTAGGGTCTTATACTCTCTGCCGTCAGGGGTAATGTGCTCCCCACACCTGGGGTCTTCAGGAAGAGTTTGGATGACCCCATGGATGGCTCCTAGCAGAGAGAATTCCTGTCTCACTCTGGTTGGGTTAGTCTGGCTGAACTCAGAAGGCTCTTCCAACTCTGGAGCTGGATTTGAAGTCTCAGCTGTCTACTGAATTTATTTGACCAGCAAAGGCAGCACACGTCTATGAAGCATCACCTGCTATGTACAAGCCCAGTGGGATTTCTACAGAGCTGCTAGCTTGATGGTCACCTGATGTTCAACAAACACTACAATAACTGTGATGCCTTTGTTACTAATAATAACAACATATAAAATATAAAGCTTTAAGGTTTACAAAGCGCTTTACAAATATCTAATTCAATACAGCAACCCTGGCAGGTAGATGCTATTGTTGTTCCCATTTTACAAATGAGGAAACTGAGGCAGAGTTTTGTTTTAGTGACTTTCCAAGTAAGTTTAGGGACCTACAAACTGTTAAGTATCTAAGGTAAGATTTGAACTCAGGACTTGACTCAGGATCCAAAAACTAATTGTCTGCACCTTTGTAATAGTAAAGGGAATTTGAAGATCTTCCCTGCTTTGAAAATATACTCTGCCTCCTAAAAGGCTGAATGTAGTCACATGGAGCCTGTGGTGGGAGGAGTTTGTTGAAGGGTAGAGCAGAGCCCACAGGAAACTGAGAGTCCAAGCAAGCTAGATGGCTGGGAGGAAAGCGTGCATCTGAGGGAGACAGACAGGCTTGTGAGTAAATATTGGTTTGTGGAAAGGCTAAAGGATGCTGTGGCTCTCTGTTGTGGCTTATTAACTTCTCTGCTGCTATGATGGAATTCAGCTTGCTGGTTTTGGAATTCAGTTTTCTGGTATCTGGATAAATGTTTTGCTTCTGTCTTCTATATGAAGAGTCTGTTGTATTTTGTGATTGAACACCACGCAGGTATAGGTATAATGATTGTGGGAGCTGTGAATATTGCATTGACACTACAACCTTCTACATCCACGTCCCTGAATCTGGCTGTGCCATCTTGTCAAGTCTTTCTTCACAACATTTTTCCTATCTTCTCTTGGCTTACCTGGCCATCACCATATCTTAATTGGACTATCACAAAAGCCTCCTAATCAGTCTCCCTTCTTCCAATCTCTTATCCTCTATCCTACACTCAGATGCCAAAATAATATTCTTAAAGTACAGTTTTGACTATGTCATTCTCCTATTTAAGAAGCTTTCCTGGCTCCCTATTTTCTCTAGGATATAATACAAACCTTTTGCTGGATATTCAAAGCCCTTCAGGGTCTGACTCCAATCCATTCCTCCAGAACTACTATTCTCTACATTCCAATCAGACTAGCCTATCTGCTGTTCTTTGTCGACAATATTCTACCTCTCATTTCCAAGACTTTGGATGCAGTTTCCCTTATGCCTGGAATGCACTCTCTCCTTACTCTGCCCTCTTGAAATCATAGCTCAAACTGCTACTTCCCATGTGGTCCCTTCTCCCTCCCGTTTTTAGTGTTCTCCCCCCAAATCACTTGATATTTACTTCGAATGTGTTCATGGTGTTTCTTTCCAACTTTCCAAGTAAGAGCAGGGACTCAATATCTATACAACACCCTACGCCTGGTGGTAGCTTAGAAAATGCTTCTTTGATTGTTGAACTGAATAAAACATAGCCATTGCCTTTAGAACGTCAGATCTGGAAGGCCTCTAGTTCAGCTCCAACCTGCAGGGGAACACCCCACTCTCTCGCACAAGATCCCTAGCAAATGGCCATCTCACTTCTACTTGAAGGCTTGCAATGGTCAAGCACTGACCTCAAAGTTGGAAGATAACTGAAAGCCCAAGGGGTCAAACTCTCCACATTTGTGCAGAAGAGTGAACTGAGATGGGGGATGGAAATGACTTGAATAAAAAAAATTTCAAAAGCATCTTCCATGTTCTAAGCAATGTACTTATGCAAAAATAAAAGTGAAGCAGTGCCTGCCCTTGAGAAGCTTATATTCTAATGGAAGAGACAACATTCATGGGGAAGTAGAAGCAGAGGAAGTTTTAGTTTCTACATGTCGCAGGGACAGTGAATGGAGAGTTGACTGACACACCTTTTCCAGTAACAATGGTGGAATTGATTTGATTAAAGTTCCCAGAAGAAGCAGGGAGGGCTGATGGCAAGAAGATGGGAAGATGGCCAGGGTAGAGTGTGGAATGTGAAGCATGATTTAGGTTGGCTAAATATAGTGGGCCATCTAGCCATGTGAGCTTTGTATTCATGGACTCAGTCACCAATCAGGAGATCAGGGCACCCAGAAGGAGAGAGATGGAATAAAGGGAAAAGTATCACAGGGTGAGCAAAGGCAGGAAACAGGAAAATGTGAGGTCAAGAGAGAGTAAGGACCTGGTTTGGCTGATAGAGAGCATGTTCCTAAGGAGGGGAGCAATGTGAGTCAAGGCAACATAAAGAAGGACGTTGGGCCAGAAACTGATGATCTGCAGAGGTCAGATCAAGGAGTTTGGACTTTTCTGTCTGTAATCATCCTTGGCCAAATGCAACTGATTTTAAACTTGTGTCAACTAATACTATCAATTTGTCTCTCTGCCACTAAAAACCACTTTCCAAGACAAAGACTCTCAGAGTAAAAAGGAAGGTCTGAAACCTTCTAATCCAAACTGTAGTGGGACAAGAATCCCTTCTAAAGCCAACCCAGTGAAAGATCACCATAATTCTGGTGAGGGGGAACCTCCTGAAGCAGCCCAGCAGGTTTATGGATAGTTCCACTAGGTAGGAACTTTTTTCCTTGCAGCAAAATGTACTTTAATCTGCACTATTGAATTCATCAATTCTCTGTCTGGAAGTGGATAGTTTGCATCATCATGAGTCCTTTGGAATTATGACTGGTCATTGTGTTGAACAGAGTTCCTAAGTCTTTCAGAGTTGGTTATCTTTATACAATTTCTGTTACTGTAAAAATTGTTCTTCTGCTCACTTCACTTTGCATCAGTTCATATAAATCTTCACAGGTTTCTCTGAAACCATCCCCTTCATCATTTCTTACAGCACAATAATATCTCATCACATTCATATATCACAACTTGGGTGGACAGAGTCAAGATGGTGTCGTAGAAGCAGCAAAATTCTGCAGCTCTCCCCTTAACCACCTCAAATAAGTATAAAATATGACTCTAAAAGTTTTTTAAGCTTTAGAACTCACAAAATGCACTGAAGGCAGCCTGGCAGGCAGACAGGAAGGGGTTCATCGCAGTGCACTGGGAGCCCATATACCACAACTTGTTCAGTCATTTCCTAGTTGATGGACATCAGAAGGATGAACTGCTTAATCAGATTGATGAATATCTGGTGACAAATAGAGAGTATGGGGAGACAAAGAGGTAGTGAGCATGGCTGGACAATTCAGAATAAATGAATGAATGAATGAATAAAAAAATATTTGTTAAGCATTTAAACTATTTCTAAGGGATTTCTAGGTACTAGGGCTGGAGTCATCTTCATAAATTCAATCTGGCCTCAGACACTTATTAGCTGGGTGACCCTGGGTAAGTCACTTCACCCTGTTTCCCTTAGTTTCCTCATCTATAAAATGAGTTGGAGAAAGAAATGGCAAAACCACTCCAGTAACTTTGCCAAGAAAACCCCAAATGAGGTCATGCAGAGTCAGACACAACCGAAATGATTCAACAATATGCACCAGCTAAGCAGTAGGAATATAAAATGGGGCAAAAGACAGTCCCTGCCCTCAAGGAACTCACAATATAATGGGGGAGACAACATTCAAATAACTATGTACAAACACACTATATACAAGATAAAGAGAAAATAATTAACAGAAGAAAGGCTCTAGAATCACCCTCTCACAGATTACCCTACCACCAGGAAAGGCGATACACTTAGAGAGTACTCATAATCAGAGAATATACATGTAGAGAAACAATGGTAGAGAACATAGGCACTTAGGAAACATGTGAAAGAGCACATGAGTTGGATACTCAGGTGGCCGAGGAATACAAATGATTAATTCAATCTATACCTCCAGTTCTATAAAACCAGCAGTGTCCACTGGTGATGTTATATTACGGCTTTCTTCTGTTCTGTTGGATGTCTCCACTGAGTTGCTCTCTGCTTGGCATCTCCATGATGTTATCCTAGGGCTTTTTTCTGTTCTACTGGGTGTCTCCACTGAGCTGCTCTCTGTTTGGCATTTCCATTGTTCTGCACTTCTCTCTGCTAGATTTCTCCCACTCTCTCCTGGGCTTCTTTACTAAGCCATTGTTTACTGCTGCCATCTTCAGGAGTGTAACTATGATGCAGCTTCTTCCCCATAGGGGTAAGGCTCTGCCAGCTCCTTAGTCTATAGCAGTGGTTCTCAACCTTCTGCAGCCCTTTAATGCAGTTCCTCATGTTGTAGTGACCCCCAACCATAAAATTATTTTCATTGCTACTTCATAACTGTAATTTTGCTACTGTTATGAATAGTAATGTAAATATCTAATATGCAGGATGTATTTTCATTGTTACAAATTGAACATAACCCACAGGTTGAGAACCACTGGTCTATAGACTCAGGAACTATCTTTAGCTCTTCTATGATATAGACCTTAACTGGCCAGCTAAAGAAACCCCTAGGCAGTTTAAGTCTGGCTTTTGAACTCTTGTTCTCCCATTGTTACTTGGCATCTCTCACCCAAATATCAGAATCAACCTTCCTGATCCGTGTTCTAGTCATCATGGGTCCCACTAAGTCTTAGTGATACTTATGACAACAAATTTCCTTCCCTAACCAAGGGAATGTACATAATATACACAATAACCCCCATATCAGAGAGAGAGACAGAGATAGAGACAGGGACAGAGAGATAGTGAGAGACAGAGAGAGAGGGAGAGACAGGTTGGGGGGAGAGGGAGAGAGAGGGAGGGGGAAGAATAGAGAGGGGGAGGAGGGAGAACAAGAACAGGAGGAAGGCCAGAAGGGATCACAGACAAGTAGGATTGTTCTGGATTGTTGGACATGTTGGATTTGGATTTGTCCTATACTTAAAAGAAAAGCAGGGATGAGAGGTGAGATGATGGAGGGCAGGGCAGGGTGGGAGGGAGGGCTGCTGGAAGCATACCCTTCTGTAAAGGGACAGGGACAGGGTAGAGAATAGAACAAGGGTGGGTGTGGGATAGGAAGGAGGGACATATAATCAGTCTCTCACAATATGTCCACTATGGAGATGTTCTGTGTGATTACACATGTACAGCCTGTATTGAATTGTTTGTCCTTCCAGTGGGGGTGGGTAATGAGGAAGGAAGGGAAAGAAACTAGAATTTAAAGTTCTATAATCAAATGTTAAAAATATATATTGTGTGTATATACATATATATGTATATATATATATATATATATATGTTATCATTATTAACTACATGCAACTGGGAATTAAGATACACAGGCACTTTGGTAGGGAGATCCATCTTGCCCTACCAGAAAGTCAGAGGGGTGAGGGGGAGGACATAGGAGAGAGCAGACTGGGGGAGGGGCTATACAGTGGGATTGCTGCTTTGGGGTTATGGGTAGGGGAAAGATGGGGAGAAAATTTGTAACTCAAAATCCCGTGCAAATGAGTGATGTAAACAAGAAAATAAATAAATGAATTCAAATTGAAAAAAAAAGCAAACTCTAAGTAATGAGTATTCAGTTTTACGTACCATCCTTTCCTGTTCTATAATCTATAAAGAAATCTATAAATCCTATAAGGAAATGTTTATTTTATTTGCTATTTGTTAAATTCAAAATGAAAATAAATTTATTTTTTTAAAAACTATTTGGGAATGTTACATGCCCTGTCAGACATGGTCCTTGTGTTGGCCATTTTTGTTTTTCTTCTGTGACTGTGGGGTGCAAAAAGCAAAAGACATCAAGGAAACAGCCTCCACCCCAGTAGAATATAACCTCCTTGAGGTCACAAGCTATTCAATTTTTTTTTCTTTCTATATCCAGCACCTAGCACAGTGCTTTTGCACAGAGCTGGGAAATACTGTTGGCTAGATTAAATTGAATTGAGAGATATCCTCTCTCCCTTCCTTCCCCCTTAATCTGAGGGAAAGCTCATGGAGTCCTAAAACACTCAACAGGGGAGATAAATAGCCTGAAAGGGGAGAGTCTCTTCTTTTATTTTGGAGGCAACTTGCCCAGAGTCACAAAGCTTGTAAGTGTCTGAGGCCAAATTTGAACTCAGATCCTCCTGACTCCAGGACCAGTGCTCTATCCACTGTGCTGTCTAGCTGCCCCGTCTCTTCTTTGAAAGGCTTCTTAGTTGATAGTTCTTCCTCATTCAGTGACCAGTCTTCCTTAACTCAGTCTCTCTTCCCCAATCATGAGGACCAAAGGACCCAACCTTGCCCTTTGAAAAGAGGTATACATCTCCTTAGAAGTATCCAGGACACGTACTCAACTCTGCATGGGAAAGAATTCAGCAAGGACCTAGCTCACTGGAAGTCACCAAGCACAAGTTTAGCCCCACAAATGCCCCATGGGTTAGATTCCAATCCAGACCCCTGCTATGCTAGAAATGTCAGCTGTTTCTATAGAACTTTTCAGATAAAAAATATTTTATAGCCACCATTTCATTTGGTCTTTGAAGTGACCCTGTGTGGTGGGTAATATAGGGGTTATTATCCCATTTTATAAATTCGGGAACTGGAGTGCAAGGAAGGGCAAGATTTAAATTGCTAGTAAAGCATGGAAGTGAGATTAACCCTGTCTATAACTCCAATGTGCATAGTGACTGACTTATTGTCTCTCATGATAGACTCTGAACTCCATAGAACAAGCACTACATTTTTTGCCTTTCTTCACATCCCCAGCACTTAGTATAATAGCTGGTATATAACAGACACATAATAAGTAAATGTTTGTTGACAGAATGATTCAAACCCAGATCTTCTGTCTCTTGATACAAGACTCTTATTATGACATCAAGAAAGTCTGGGGAACTCATGTTAGCCCTAGGTTCCGGGGTCTCTTTTAAAGTGGGGTACAGGCTAAATGATGATAGTGGTAAAAGCTGGGGCTGGGTGGGAGGGTCCTCTGGAAGATGGTGGGTCTTCAGCAAGGTCCTGACTTAATGATCCCACAAGTATGACACACCTGCTGTCTTTAGCTTGCTGTTCTTGGCTATTCTTAGCCCTTGCTCCAAAAGGAATTCACAGTCTAGTAAAAACTGAAATGATGATGGAATGTCACATCTGGAAAGGGTCCTTAGGGAGCATCTAAGATGACCCATTCACTTTGCAGATGGGGAAAGTGAGGCCCAGGGAGGGACTGTCCCCAGATCACACCACTGGGTATTGGCAGAGCCAAGAATAGCGTGCAAGACTCTTTCCCCTACATGGCACTGACTAGGTAAGAAGTTCTTTTTTTTAAAGCATTAATAAAAACTCTTTATAAAATAATCATCACAGTCACAATAGAAGAGAAGGCACAGGATAATGCCCAATCTCATAATACTTCAGACTTCTCTTATGTACTTACAGTATCACACAATATTTCATGAGAGGCAATAATGCAATGTAGTCAAGAGAAAGCTGACTTTGGAGCCAGAAAGACCAGAGTCCAAGTTGTACCACTTTTACACACACTAGCTGTAAGACCCTGGGCAAGTCACTTCACTTCTGAGTGCTTCAGGCAACTCTCTAAGACTGGAAGTTATGGAGAGAGTCCAGACCTCCACTAGCCTAGGGAATTTCCTTATTCAGATATTCCCTATATGAAGGAACTCTGAAGTCTTGTCTCTGTCCCTACTGGGTGCCATAGTTATCTCAGTCTGGATTAGGAGTTCCACAAGGCCAAGGGCCAAGTTTTATCCAAACTCTGTATCCACCTTGCCTAACATATCCACCTTTTCCTGCATAGAGGTAAACACTGAACCAATTCTATTGAAATGAGCAAGACAGGCACTAGGGTCAACAGAAACTCATGGAAGGGAGCATTCAATGAAGAGTAGTCAGGGGTAATGAACTGGGCTTTTGGGGATTGGGTTTAGAAAGACAAAAGGGAGAAGAGAAATCTCTCCAGCCAGGGACTAACAATGTGTACCTAAACCCAGATCTTCTGTCTCTTGAGACCCCTATTCTCTCTGAGACCCCTCATCCCAATGCGGGCACTGGCATGGCTGGCCCCATCCTTCAGAGACCTTGTGTCTAGCCCTGGTAGCTCTGGGGCTGGTACAGACACGTCCTGGAGACACCCGGCTCAGAGGAAGGGAGAGGGTGAGGGTTCAGGCAAAGCCCCATTCCACCCGCCCACCAGCACACAGGCTCTGCCTGACTGACGTATGTAGAGAGAGAACATGAACATTCTTAGATCTGCCCCATGTGCTGCTGGCCTCCCTTCCCCCTTGTTACTCCCCCACACAAAGTGCACCACACTATCCCCTGCTCAAGTCTACCCTTTCCTATCTCATAATCATTTCCTTTCAAATATGGTAGACCCCTCCAGATCCCTAACCCAGTTATGGAATCCATCCCATATGGTGTCATTGAAACCTGTGATGTTGAATCTGACTCCTTGAACTGGGCAATAAATACCCAGATGACAATAATGTATATAAGTGCCATGTCCCCATTCAGCTTAAGGATCCCCAGGGACCAGAGCTGGAAGGATCATAGGATCAAGGAGTTATTGCTGGGAGTTTCCACAGTCTAAACCCCTCACTCTTTAGATGTGGAAACAGAGGGAACAAAAGATAAAGCAATTTGTTCCAAACCACACAAGTCCTGTCTCCTCCAGCTCTGCCCTCAAAGAGCAAAGGTTTCTGCCAGAACTCTGTCTTCTCCCTGAAAAGCTATTTTTCCCAGGGGGGAAATCACAAAATCAGAGATTTCAAATCAGAGGGGACCCTAGAAGCCATTCAGTACAACCCCCCTCATTTTTCAGTTCAGGAAACTGAGGCACAATGAAGACTTGCCTGGCATCACACTGCTAGTATCAGGAGTGAGATCTGGACCAAGGTCTTCCTGAGTCCACATCCAATGCCTTCTCTTCTATATTAGAGATGAAGAAATGAGAGAGATAGAGACAAAGAAATCTGAGATAGAAAGTTAGAAACAGAAAGAAAAGCGAGCAACATAGAAATAAACAGAGAGAGAGAGAGAGAGAG